>BQKN01052471.1:0-25396 GCA_022839385.1 Asparagus kiusianus | reverse complement strand
GTTTGGCCCCTTCGCGGGTCATTTGGGAAGAACCGACATCCTCCTTCGCGGGGGTCGAGGTTTCAGATTTGTCTTGCTTAGTCAATTCAAGTCTTCCGGCATGTTGGGGCGATTTTGTGTTGTCTTACACTGTGTAGGTCGGGGTATGCTACCATGTTGTTTACATGATGATGCGTACCTCTCTTCCAAAGTAGGACACTCGAAATCGTCTCGCCAATTGCCCAATGGAAGATCCTATCTCGCTCTCTTGTGAGATGGATTTAATTCTTGTATAATTTATGGATAACTTTCTAACTCTACCCTTGTTTTGTTGCAGTTGAATTCCCTGCGGATAGTCTTCCTCGTCATGCTACTACTGGTTGCAGTGGGGAGGTTTTCTCTTCTATTGCTGACAGGCAGGTTATTGGTCCACTTCTTCAGTTTGATAGAAGTCGTACCGATGAGTCCTGCCGTCTGATACGAGATGGGGGACGCCGTTCGTTACGCCAGTTGATCACTGATGCTCCTTTTACAGCAGACTCCATTTCCACTCAGGCTTTAGAGAGGCCTGGTTATCTGTTTGGAGATTCCGTCGAGGATCCGGCTAGGTTGATTTTGGCTGATGAGCATTGGTTGAATAATGACGAAGGAGCTCTTCTTTATATTCCTTCCATTCCCCGTCAGCATTCCTTTACTCATTTGGAGGGGCAGGCTGTACAGCGACGGATGTCTTGGAATCTCACAGATGATGGCGACCGAGTTCATTGCGGATATATCTCCCACCATAAGACTCCAGGCTCCGATGGGTATAACTATATTCGCGGTCTTTGACCAGGGATTCTTGGTCTCGATACCACACCCCCAGACGAGGTATCAACAGCTGCTCCTACTGTGAGGAATCGTTTGGCTAAGCTCAGGAGGAAGTTGCCTCCACCAGATTTTAGATGTTTTGGTTGGGTTTACTCATAACCTAAGGGATGGTGGACCCGTATGACTAGTTACGTCTTGGGACGTTGGGAGGATGATCTGAGAAGTAGCGGGTTGTATGTGCCTATACGAGCCACCATGTATGGATTTCCGGTCAGCTGTCGTCACTTTTTAGCATTATTAGATACGTACGTCCCTGATAGTAATACCTTTCTGACTTGCGGTGGAGAGTTAGGCTTAGCTTTGCATGAGATGCATAAGGTTTCTGGCCTTCCGATGGGGGATTGTCCGTACCAGGAGTACTTTCCCTCGAACATGCAATTGGAGCGGATGAAGAAGGATTCGCCCGATATGTATGACACGCTTTGGGATCTTACGTGTCACTATTACACATCTCTAATCAAAGTGACTGCTCAGGCGAAGAGGAAGAGACAGATCAGCTTGAAGCAGTTCGTCATCTATCTATTCCAGCATTTGGAGGGTGGCCCACACGAAGCTATTCGTGAGTTAGACATTTTGACACCTTCTGCCATTAATGAGTTGATGGAAAAGGCCAAAACTTGCTCCTACACTACTGCCGGTGTTGAGGGAGCTTTTCCTGCAGGGACCAAGTTTCGGACCTTTCTTGGCCATGCACATAAGTCTATTCAGCCCAGGACTCTGTTAGCAGGCTATCTCGCCATTTGGTTGAAGAAGTGCGTCGTTCCATATCAGGTTTCTGATGTCTTACCTCTTGAGGTGCTCTTCCCTGCCGTTCAGTTAGCTTACGGGAGGGATCTTTCTCTGCTTCCGGCGATGGTTGCTGGTATCCATTGCGGGCTTAGGTACTTGGTTGATGGTTTTGCGCAGGTGGGTCCTGAACCGTCGACCGAACTTATTTCCGTAAAGGTTGAGATTCCGTACACATACCTGATGGCGTGGCTCGTTCTTCATCATCCTGACTTGATGTCGGCGCCTAGTACTATTGATGCCTCCGTTCCTTTTGTGTAGCTGTTGGAAAAGAGTAAATGGTTCGGGAAGACGTTCACTGATGTACAACGGGAGCTTCAAGTTCGTAAGAGCTGGGAGTTCTTCAAATGTTTCCTCACTTCTCGGGCCGTTACGGTGATGTGTTGATTGATGAGGAAAAACTCAGGACTGGTCAGACTTCTCTTGACGTTGGTTGTTTCCGTTGGTTGGTGAACATCCGCGTTGGATATCTTGTTCTTCAGGTGAAGAGCCGTTGTCATATAGAGCCTTACCTTCCGTGTCGTTTTGCTCGCTAGTTTGGTTATGACCGGCTGTATGTTGGGAATCCGAGCCGTGGTTTGAGGACTGAGGGAGGGCTTATTGGTGGCGTCCGAGCATGGCTTTGGACTATGACGGGCTGCACTAGAGCCTACTTCGCTCTTCCTTCCTCTAAGCGCAAGCCGCTGCTTACTTTTCTCAGCTGTAAGTGGTTCTTTTCTGCTAAAGAGTTTCTAGACGTGAGGAGCCTTTTAGAGTTGGAGGCCGAGCACTTGGTCTAAATCACTATCAAGGCTACTCGTAAGGCTGAGCTTTCAAAGAAGCAGAGGAAAAGGCCTGCCAAACCCTCTCTTTCGAGCAGAGACAGGATGGAGGATGATGAAGAACTTCTTCCTACTGATGATGAGGATGAGACTTCCAAGGAAGAACATGTGGACCTAGATGCCGATGAGGAAGAACCTATTACAGGTTTGTCCGACTCTTTCTTTTCAGAATTAATGGATCTGGCCCTCTTTCGTTGGCATCAACGTCATATCCTTTCTAGGTCTCCATTGTTTTTTCAAAAACCAGAGCAAAGGGTCTTATTCACTTATCCTAACAAGATGACTATTATCACCCCAGGTAGAATGGTTGATGAGCATGAGTCGCTCGCTTCTCGCTATGCGAGGTCCCGGCCTAGTGGCAAAGCTTCCGCACAGGTCGAGATGCGGACTAAGTTCATGCATGAACGACCTGTTGGCTCTGTGAAAGTTCACATTCCGAAACGGAAGAAGACCGCTCATAAACCTTATATCGGTCAGCGTACCTACAAAGCGGAGTTCGGAGGTATCGACGGCGGAGAAGAGGGTAATACTCTTTTGTCTTCATTAATTAAAGACGATTCTCCTTTTGGATTCATTGAACTTGATTATGTTTATGTTTCAGGAAACCATTATGAAGGTGAGCTTCCACAAGATTCTGTATTCCCTAATTCTAGCCGTTTGGACAGTTTCATGCAGCAGATGTGTGATGCCATTCATGACGAGCCCATGGATGTTGACACGAACCTGGATACTGAGCATGTTAATAGTGTTGAACCAACAATTCTATGCCCAGGTATACCTAAATCCGATGATCCCCTATTCGAGTAGCATTTGGAAGAATTAGGGAATTCAGGATTTACTTTTCCTTTAATTATTTCCGTGCTTCGCCTTCTTTCAGATAACTTGAAGAATCCAAGCACGGATATCAGGGCGAAAGAATCCGCTGCCACTACTGCAGGTACATCTGAGCTCTTCCTTCTTTCCCCATCTTTTTTTTTGTATACATCCAACATTTAAATTATTCTGCAGGAGCCGTATTAGAGAGACCAGTTGAGGATGAGGCTTTTCATGATACAGGTCCTTGAGGAACAAGGGTATGTCTCAGCATCAAGTTTTTTAGGATCCGACATTAGACTATTAGTCGACATGTTGGCTGAGCAGGCCACCAAAGGGGCTGTAGGACAATCCTTTGAGGGTGATTCGTCCGCAGGTATATATCTAATTCCCTTTATTTTGCCCGATCTTTTATCTGACTAACAAAGAATTATCATCACAGTACCAGTCACTAGGACTGATTCAGTCATGATTCCTGGCATCTCTAGTTTACCCTGGGGTGATGGACCTGCAGGTATGCATATATTCTAGGTCACCGTGACTCTTTTCATTTGTCTGATTTTGATTTTTTTTACTTGACTAACGGAGGAGTGTAATCATAGGACCAGCCACCGGGACTGATACTGTTATGACTCCTGGCGTTTACCGTTTACCTGAGGGTAATGGACTTGCAGGTATGCAGATAATCCTATCATCACGATCCTCCTTATTTGTCTAAATTTCCATTTGACTAATAAAGAAGTGTAACTATAGGACCAGCCGTCATGACTGATGCGACTACGGTTTCTGGGACCGCTAGCTTGCCTAACAGTGGTGTCTCCCCGTCACAGCTGAGAGGCACTGCCGATTTACCTACAGAGGTTGATATACCCTCAACAACCACACCTGCTGTCATCTCGAAGCTCGTTGACACTAGGCTGACAGAGCCGATCGTCAGACCTCGGTCTGCGGGGACCTCTATTGGTATGCTTGCAATTCTCTTTGAATTTTATCACGTTCGAGAATTTCTTACTCTTCAACATGATTGCTTGTAGGATTTCAACCTTCTCCATACGAACATGTCCTTGCCCTTTTGTCTGATTCCGACCCTAGAAGAGATATATTTCGAATGGATCTCAGCTCTTTCGTCGTCTTTTTTAACGGCATGATCGAGAAGATTCTTCATCGAGGGTATTGCTTTGATCAATTCAGATGTTCTCTTTCTCGCCACCTGACGATGATCAAAGAAGAGGGATATCCGGAGTTAGCTGACTCTCTTGCTGCTGACTTTATTGTCCTGGAGTCTGAATTCCAAGAGTTAGAGGAGCTAAAGGCTAATGGAGCTTCTTCTTTCGTATCCTCTCAGTTGGAGCAAAGATTGTCACAATGGCATGATTTGAGATCTTCCATCGGCAGCGAGCTTCAGTCACATGAGCATTCTGTTGCACAGCTGATGGCTAATCTTGCAAGAAAGGACACTGACAGAGCCGAGTTACTTAGTTCTTTAGACTCTAACTGTGAGGAAGTAGACAGGTTGAAGAAGGCCTTGAAGTATGCCGAGGAGTCTGGTGCTGTCATGGTAGAGGAGTTGGCTGGACTGGAGAAGTCTCGCGGACAGATACTTGAGAGATTGGGACCTACGCAGGAGAGATTGATGAAGCTAAAAAATGAAGCCGCGAAGATCTTGAGTAATTCTAAAGAATCTGTCCGAGTTGATCTGCAGGCTGAGCTTGAGCAGAGTTATGCAGATAGGCTTTCTAAGTTAGAATTTCACATTCTCACTCGCCGACTGCCTTCGGGCCAATGAGCCTTTTATTGTATGCTTTGACTTGATCTATTAGTAGAGACCCAGTATTTACACTCTTCTTTTATCATGATATTTCTTTATTGACTGCGATTCTAATAAACACAATATTTACAGAACTTTTAGCAAATCCCCAGCTATCAACGGGTTTGATGTGCCTTTACCGATTACCGTTTGAATCGGGCTAGCATGCGGATTATTTTAGTCCATCCCGCATGTAACGTTGTGCTAAGAGGATTACTTCTCTTAGACTTAGTGCTATAATTTTGAATACATAGACTTCACCGTTTCTTATGGGAAAAGGTACCCAGTAACGCGTATTAGATGATGACTTATCCCTTCTTAGGTTTCAGGATAAAATTCTCCAGACTTAGACTCTGGTGTCTTTTTCAATCGGCGAAAGACTAAACCGGCGATGTGTGTTAGACATAGACTTTAGGATTTTTGGCAAACCCCCAGCCTTCAACGGGTTTAACGTGCCTTTACTGATTACCGTTTGAATCGGGCTAGCATGTGAATTATTAAAACCCGTTTCACATGTAACGTTGCGCTAAGAGAATTAATTCTCCTAGACTTGGTGCTATGATTTTGAATACATAGACTTCACCATTTTTTACGGGAATATGGCGCCCGACAACGCGTGTTAGGCGTTGACTCATCCCTAGTTAGGATTCGGAATGAAAGTCCCCAGATTCGTACTCTGGTGTCTTTTTCACTCGGTGAAAGACTAAACCGGCAACGCATGTTAGGCGTAGGCTTATCTCTATTTAGGAGTCGAGATAAAATTCCCCGTGCATAGAATGTACGGATTTGAAGTTGTGAATTGCGTCTTTTCTCAGGGTAAAGACGAACCCAAATTGGAAGAGGAAGAATTTTATATTCTATCTCCCGGCATCGAAGAGGAAGAATTTTATATTCTATCTTCAGTTGGAAAGGAAACTCGAGGTGGGATCTCCACCCCCAGAATCCGGAAAGATGAGACTACGAATGAGATCTCCACTCCGAGAATCTGAAAGATTCAAACAACCCTAACTTTTATAGGATTGGTTGTTTGATCCAAGAAAAGAATTCCTCATTTATTGAGGGGAAATTACGGTTTCAACCCTAACTTTTATAGGTTTGGTTGAAGGGGGAAAAGATAGAAGTCTTTCGTTTATCGAAAGGGTTGACTTGATCTTAATCCTAACTATCTACAGGTTTGACTAAGTGAGGTCGGAGACAATCCTAACTTTTATAGGTTTGATTGCTCGAATTGGAAATGGACCTCTCGTTCATGGAAGGAATCGAGAGGAGAATCTGGCTTTAGCCCTAACTTTTATAGGTTTGACCTGAAAGCAAAGGGAGTAGAATACAAGAAGCAATGAGAATGCTGACTCGTACTATCACTCAATGGAGGACTTCGATGTTAAGTAATTAAGACTTAACACGTTGAGTTTGAGAATCGCCAATGACTGGCGGATAGAAAGTTTGGTGGACCCACCGTCAGTTGATTTGATCAGTGGATGGTTTTGTAAGGAAATGTTAATCTGTCAAAAGATTGAATCTCGTTTCACAAGATAACTCATGAGAGTTAGAGGATTTGATAACAATAAAAGGAAACATTCTGACATTTAGGGCTTAAATGTGGATCTCTTATTTATCACTTTTACAGTGATTGGGTTATCCCTAAGAATACCACATGTGGTAGTCTTCCGGGAACTTCCCGATACATTGGTTACCCTGAAGGTACTAAGGGTAGTATTTTTTTAGGAACTTTCCATTTATCAGCATCATAAGCCGGTCACCATCCTTGGTAACTAGGCGATATGTGCCATTCGAGTAGACTATCTTTACCACGAATGGTCCCTCCTATTTGGGTTCAAATTTGCCTTTCTTCTTGGAGTTAAGGAGCATAGGCTGTCTTTAAGTTAAGACCAAATCTCCTTCTTTAAAACTCCGTTGTCGAACCTTCTTGTCGAAAGCCCGAGAAATTCTGGCTTGGTAAAACTCAATATACTGTTGAGCTTCTAGGTGCTTTTCATCGAGCATCTCGAGTTCTTCGAGACGTTTCTGATGTTGTTCCTCGGTCGTCATCTGGGTTGCGAGAGCGATTCGAAGAGATGGAATTTGTATTTCCAACGGGAGGACGGCTTCACACCCATACACCAAGGAATACGGGGTTGCGCTAGTCGGTGTACGTACCGTAGTACGATAGGCCCATAGAGCCGCGCCAAGCTTGTCATCTCAATCTCGTTTATTATTTTTCACGAGTTTCGACAACAATTTTATGATAGTCTTATTGAAGGCTTCAGCCAATCCATTTACTGTGGGATTGTAAGCCGTTGACGAGACGTCCTGAATTTTGAACTTCTCGCAAAACCTGATGAAGGCGTTGCTGACAAATTGAGGGCCGTTGTCATGTATAATTTGTCTTGGGACACCATGCCGGTAGATTATATGGTATTTGATGAATGCGATGACGTTGTTTGTCTTAACTTCTTTGAGTGGAATCGCTTCAGCCCACTTAGAGAAATAGTCAGTGATTGCTAAGATGAATCGGTCACCTTTGATTGACGGGGGATTTATAGGACCAACAATATCTATTCTCCAAGTCTCAAATGGCCATGACGTAACCGAATGATGTAGATGTTCCGGAGGTTGGTGCATATAATTTGCGTGTATCTGACACGCATAACACTTTCGAGAATACCTGACTGCGTCACTCATCATAAGAGGCCAAAAATATCTCATTCTTCTGATGTGGTCATAAAGCTTGGGGCCGGGTTGGTGTGCACCACAAACCCCTTCGTGTGTTTCCTTAAGGACTTCTTCAACTTCTTTAGTCGATAAGCAACGTAATAGCAAACCATCGTACCCCCTGTGGTATAGCGTTTGACTCTCTGTATTATAGTAGAACCTCGATGCTCTTCGTCGAATTGAATCCATTTCCTTCACGTCTTCTGGTAAAATTCCATGCAAAACGTAATCGATGATGGGGAAACGCCAATCTTGGGGTTCGAACTCGACTTGAGTTGCGTATACCTCTTGAACCTCTTCTTCTTTATCATCTTCATCGTAGATTAGCACTAAGAGTTGGTGAGTTCTTACCGTAACAAACTGTTCTGTTCCGGGAGGCTGCGCCAGAGATACAGCTAATGCTGCTAATGCATCTGCGTATGTGTTCTGTAACCGCGGAACGTGTTCGATGAAGAATCCTTCGAATGATTCTGCCATTTCCACTGCCATCTTATGATATGGTATTAAATCCTGACTTCGGACTTCATACTCCCCTTGGACTTGCTTAACTATAAGTTGAGAATCACCGAAAGCTTAGAGATACTCAACCCCCAGTTCTTTAGCAAAATTGAGTCCTATGAGTAGCGCGTTATATTCGGCTACATTATTTGAGCATGACTCGGTCAATGAATAGGCTCGAGGCATCACATGTTTTCATGGGGAAACTAAAACGACTCCAACTCCAGAAGAGATCTTAGAACATCCAGGAGCACTTGCTACATTAGTTGCTCGGGAAGCGCCGTCGAAATACAAACGCCATACTTGTTGGTGTGAAGTTACGTTGACTTCGTGGGTTTCATCGGGTAGGTCGTCATATATCTCGGTGGTATCCGTAGTTGGATTAGCTACTAGGAGGTCACAGATGGCCTGTCCTTTTACTGACTTCTGTTGTTTAAAATGTAAGTCGTATTAGGACAAAAGCAAGGCCCATTTTGCTAACCGCTAATTCATGAAAGCTGGCTGTGTCATGAATACTCAGACTGGGTTAACTTTGGAGATAACATAAATAGTCTGTCCAACCAAGTAATGCCGCATCTTTTGAATTGCGAATACCAAGGCGAGACATTCCCTTTCAATCATGGGATACCGAGATTCAGCGCTTACCAAGGTCCAACTTAGATAATATACTGCCTGCTCATGACCGTTATCGTTATCTTGTGCAAGTAATGCACTTAATGAGTGGCTCTTCGTCTTGACATATATCAAGAACGGTTTGCCCGATTTCGGTGCAACGAGTACAGGAGGTTTTGAGAGATATTCTTTAATACTCTCGAATGCTTTTTGACAAGCGTCGTCCCATACGAACGATACGCCCTTCTTTGTGAGTTTGGAGAATGGTTGACATTTTCCTGAGAGGTTCGAGATGAACTGACGGATATAAGCCAACCGCCCTTGTAATCCTCTGAGCTCTTTAAGGTTTCTCGGAGGTTGTAACTCATTAATTGCCTTTACTTTATCAGGGTCGATGTGAATACTTTTGGTGGTGACGACGAATCCAAGGAATTTACCACTGGACATCCCAAGGAAAGACTTGGTAGGGTTCATTTTTAATTGATGAGCCCGCATCAGATCGAACATGGTCTTTAAGTTTTTAATGTGATCATTCTTGTCACGACTTTTCACAACCAGATCATCCACGTAGTATTCGACAGTCTTTCGGAGATGCTCCTGAAAGGTCTTTGACATGGCTCTCTGATATGTAGCACTTGCATTCTTTAAGCCGAAGGGCATGACCGTGTAGCAGAAAACGCCGAGGGGTGTTCTAAACGCGGTATGCTTTTCATCATCCGGATGCATCTTTATTTGATTATAACCAGAAAATCCATCCATGAAAGACATCCTCTTGAACCAGCACGTATTGTCGATGATGACATCTGTGATGGGAAGGGGGAAATCATCTTTTGGGCAGGCAGCGTTGAGGTCTCTAAAGTCGATACAAACCCTGATTTTCCCGTTCTTCTTAAGGACCGGGACAATATTGGCAAGCCACTCTGGATGTTGCTCTTCCCTAACAAAGCCCGAGTCAATAAGCTTTTTAACTTCGGACTCGATTGCCTCCATCATCTGTGGACGAAACCGTCTTTGTTGTTGTTTGACAGGTTTGACATACGGCTTAATATTGAGACGATGCACTGCTACACTTGGATCGAGTCCTGGCATATCTTCATAATTCCAGGCGAACACATTAATGTATTCCCTAATAAGAGAGATTAACTCCTCTTTCTCATCTGGTGGGAGGCTGTCGCTAATGAATATTGGCTTCGGATTATCCTCGTTACCGATATTCACTTGGATTACTTGATCTTCAGTAGGAGGTTCCCTTTGTTCAAATCTATCACCGTACTGCATATTCAGGTGATGAACCCAAGGGTCTTCCCAAATTAGCATTTGATCGTCTTCCTCTATCGTCGCTGGGTCAACCGTAGCCATGTTCGACATTAGTTTTTTGAACATTTCCCCAAGACTAGCGTCGGAATCCCAAGTTGAAGAATCAGAAGAATATCCGTTTTTAGCTTTGTTAGCAATTTGATCAATAACTTGCCAGCAACATTCATCATCAGATGAGGAGACATAGCCTAAGCCTCTTCTGTGACAATAATAATCGTCGGGTTTTCCTTTTGGTACATAGGCCATTCGAGGTGGAACTCACGGACCTCGACCAAAGCAAAGACCTTCTCCGAGCGTGAAGTCATATCCATACTTCTCCATGAGATCACGCGTTTTTGCATTATATCTAAATAGATAAGAGGCATGTTTATCATTATCGTCTTCTTCTTCCAAGAAGTGGTCTGGTATCGGAGATTCTCTTCCTTTACCATAGATAACCTCTTTTCCACCCCCTGTCTTTGCAGGAATGACAAGTGTCGTTCCGAATGGATCTTGTACCTACTTTTTCGTCATACAAAATGATTGAAGCGGCATATACAAATCAGGGTTATCATACAGCCCTTCTGTGATACTATCAAGACACAACGAGTACTCTAAATCATCATTTATTGTAATATCTTCGGTAAGTTACCAGTTACAACTACTTTCCGATGATTCTTCATCGTCAAGATTGATTACAATGGGTACAATGTCATTAAGCACAAAACCGCCATCATAATCAAACCCAGCTTCGGTATCAGCTTCATCTCCGCTGTCCGTTCCTTGAGCCGATGGTTCAGTATCGGATTCGGCACCATATAGAAGAGAATCGGTAAAATAGTTCTCCAATCCCGTAAACGGTTGCTTATCCGCAACCACCGTCTTGACTTCATTATTTGTGTCCACGTATTTGAGACACTGATGAAGAGTTGATGGGACTATAAGATTACCGTGGATCCAGGGTCGACCCAGTAGTAAGTTATAAGAGGTTTCCGCGTCAATTACGTAGCACGTGACTTCTGACTTCAAGTCCCCGATCTGGCACTTTATTCGAATCTTTCCTAAGGGTCTGGACCCACTGGTGTTGAATCCATAGATCGTAGTGCCCATGGAAGCTAGCTTACTAGCCGGTATTCCGAGATTATACATCAATCGGAATGGCATGATGCTGACAGCGGAACCCGGATCGACTTGGATCCGGTTGACAACGCTGGAGCCAATGTGCCCGGTGAAATACAAAGGCTGGTCATGCTTTGAGTTCTTCATCTACATGTCTTCTTTGGTAAAAGAAATACAGGGAAAATGGTGCGCCGCGAGATTGTAATGTTGAACCGACGGCTCTGGTTCTTCAGGAGATGGCTTGATTCTAGTCAGAAAAGCTTCAGAATTGCTCAAAGCTTCTTGTAATGCCTCCCTCGTGTCTTTCGAGAGGCGCAACAATTCATACAACATTATTCTAGCCGGTATATTAGCTAGTTGTGCCATAATATTGAAGCGGTGCGGAGTACTCGAGCTTCCCGGTTTATCTCTATAATCGGTAGATTGAACCGAGACTGCTTCGGGTTTTGGACTTCCTGGCGTAGAGGCTTTTTCCCTTTCTCCTTTTGTTGGACCTTCTCCGCAACTACGGGTGTAGGGGGAGTCGCGATCACCCTCATTTCCGCCAATGTCCTAGAGGGAACAGCTTTAGTCACCCCCTGTTTGGCTAACTGCTCTGAGGCATCCTGATATTTGAAGTGGTACTCATTCCCGCTTCTGGTAGTAAAGGCTTCCTGCTCATCTTTAGATAATGGGAAAGTAGGAATACTTTCGTCGTCTCCTTCTGGAATGGCTGCGGCTCCACAACAAGACTTACCTTTTCCTTTTGACTTTTTCTTGGAAGAGGATCCAGTCTATTGTTCATCTCCAATTAGATCGGGGTGAACCCAAAGAATCTCGCCATTTGGAGCTGTGTGTGGCACAAGTCCTTTCTGGCGTTGCTTGTGAGGATCGTCGTTCACTGTCTTTACCGCCGCATTTATCACTGGCTCAGGCTAAAATCAGTTCAAGGGAACGGATCCAAAACTGATCGACACCGCATTCGCGCCCACCTTCTTCTCCTTAGGTTGCTTCATAGTGATGACCCCGACATTGATTAAAGCTTGGATCTTGTCCTTGAGGGCGTAGCATGCCTTGGTAGGATGATGCACCACTCTATGGAATGCGCATTATTTTGGATCATTAATTCTTTTAGCATCTTCCTGATCTTGGATCGGAGGCAACTTGATATTGTTATTCTCTATAAGGTATTTGAAAATACCGAGAACTTCATCCTCTTTGAACGAATAGACCTTCGGGAAATTTGGCTCCGAGGCCTTTTGCTTCTGGGGCTGTTGTTGCCATCTTAATTGTTGAGGCGCCTTCTGCGGCTGCTGTTGCGGTTGTGCTTGCACTTCGAATGTTTGGTTCGCGTCCACTGCATTCGCTTGTGCCTTTCCCTTACCCTTAGGGACAAAGTTCTGTTGTGGAGTATTATTTGCCGTTTGACCTCTTTCAGCCTTCTTCCTTTTAAGGAATCGTTCGGCTCGTTCTCCTCGCACTTTCAAGTCCTTCTAGGTCTTTGGTGGTGCCATTCCCATAGCTTCAAGGATGTCCAATAAAAGATTATTGTGATAAGTCTCAAGGATAAAGTCTTCACTGACCGGATCTCTGTAGTTCATCACTTTGTTCCGAAATCTCTTAACGAAGTTTTCGACTGATTCACCATTTTTCTGTTTCTCGTCAAATAGTATACCAATTAAAATCTCGGTATCGTCGTCGAAGAAGTTTGCTAGAAACATGTCTTCCATGTCATCCCAACTTCTGATACTCCTCGGCTTGAGACGGCGATACCAATCGAAGGCTGCTCCACGAAGAGTGCCAACGAATGACCGCACCATAAGAGGTTTATTCCCGGAGATTATTTCTAAATGAGACTTAAAATATATTAAGTGTTGGGTAGGGGAACCCTTTCCATCAAACGGCGTAAAATTAATTAAATTAAACTTTGTCGGGTATGGAATTGACTCCCACTCCCTTGGGTATGGACATGGTATTCCGGACCTCTTCACTCCTTGAGCACTCATCAACGCATTGATTTTGCTCTCCAAATCCCTCATTTTCTTATCCGCACTCGTATCTATCTTCAAGTGATTTTGGGGAGAAGTAACGTGGTCCTCCTTCGTATTGTTATCATCCCAAGGGCCACCCCTATTATTGTTGTTGACGGGAGAGGTGTTCATGTTGGCATTATCCTCCACTTCCCGTTCATCATCACCTTGGTTAAGATTATTGCGACGACTAGATTTTCCTTGATGAGTTGTCAGCGCCGCGATTTGCTGGTCATGCATCTCTCTCATCTGCTGCATGGCCATTTCCATTTTGAATTTGAAAAATTCTTTCTGTTTGGTCAAAGCGTCTTCGAGTATCTTAGCCATCTGCTCGGCGCTAATTATGAGTGATTCATAAGGTTGTCCTGCACTCGATGTGGTGTCATCGGAAGCCATCGCTGAGCAGGCATCTAAGCAAGCATCCGAGCAAACATCTGGGGTCTCGTCATCTGAAGGGAGTCCTTTCTGCATTCTTTGGTAATCTCTTCTTCTACTGGCCCCCGATCGCAATCGAGTTATATGCTGGGACACTGTAGCAAACTGATCCGGGCTAAAACGTCGCTTTGACTTCCCTCTCCCGGTCATGTTGACAGACATTTCTGGACATTCATTGTCTCGAAGAGTAGGTTTCCTTGTACGGAAGTGTCTTAGTTTGGTTTCGGATGTTCTGGTGGAGATCCTCTCAAACAACGAAACTCTTTGTGGGGCTTTAGAACAGTAGCATTCTGATAATACCGCCTTAATTATGTTAGCACACGGATAGTGAGAATCCGCGTCTCAAACACTTCTTCTTCAGGATTTGTTCGTACCCCCAGCCTTATAGTACAACTCATCAGTTTGATGACTGGACAACTCATAGGGTGTTGGTATGACTTCCCAGGTATAACATCCTCACCATCGAACAAATATGTTTTCCTTCGGGGATATGATGCTTTATTGGCGTCCTCAAGAGTCACTCGTCTAGATTTACGCTTTAGTGAGCGTGAAACCCTAACGGGCTCTTGAACTTCAACCCGTAATCTAATGCGGCCGGTAACAGGGGCTTTCCCTTTATTATCATTCTTAGGGGGATTGGTGCGATCCCCAGCCTGAATTGTTGTTTGGGGACCTTTCAATGGTCCCAATCGCTCCTTCACGGGTGCTTTACCTCGATCTTCAGGTAGAGGACCGAGGCGACCTTTCAAAGAAACTCTAGACTTGGTGAGATCCGCGCTATTACCCGGCTCCGTCAGAGGTGTGGGGACAAGGGAAACGGGATCTGAAGTTGGCGAAGGCCGGACGGTAACTTCGTTCATTTTCGCCTTAAGCGCTGGCTTTGCCTTCGGCACCCACACCTGTTTGCGCTTGGGCGGTTTCTCAACTGCTTCTTTCTTCTGCATTTCTTTCGCTTTCTGTAAAAGGGCTTGGGCATGCGCGAGCAATACGCGACGTTTCTTGATTCGCTCTTCAAGGGTGGAGCGGGTCCTCTTGACACGAACCCATTCGTTCGTTTCTGTCTTGGAGGAGGTGTTGGTTGTTCGTCGTTGTTGTTCTCGGCGCTGCCTAGATTTCAGATCCTCATTATAGCGGATCCCGTCCATCGACTCCGAAGCTTTGGCCAATTGTCGCGCAAGGCATTAACGTCGTCTTTGGCGCGCCCTCTTTGACAAAATTGGAGCGCCTTCATTAGTTACCTTCACGGCGGAGGAGGAATCTGGATCTACAGCTTCGACCTCTTTGGACGCCGTAGGGACGTCACGGGATATGGATGCAGCGGCGGTGAGGGGATCCTGGATCTTCAAGCCTGAAATCTCACGGGTGTTTCTAGAAGAGGAGACCTTCCTGCGCCTGTTTGGAGAGGCGGATCTGGGGGAGGAGGAAGAGAGGTACTCTTTAAATTTTTGTTGATCGAACTCATATTCGATCTCTTCATTCACCCGGATCTTGAATGTCGGTTGCGTCATGACAGCCTCGGCAGCGAGGCTGTTGGCTCCCACTGTGGTCGCCAGTTTGTTTTTGCTGAAAGTTGCTTTCATTGTCGAATTCATTATAATATTGATTGCTTACAAAGAATTCAAAATATTCAATACAAAAGAACAAAGAAAATGAAAGATTACAACTTTCTCAAAAATAACGCAAGATCCGTTCGTCGTTTCTTGCTTGCGTGGGTCTTTAGCCGGTGACGGGGACGTCGATATCCGTGGACTACCTGACAATCAGATCAGATCCAGAACTCCATCGATCCGCGAAGGAATCTAGAAGCAGAAGCGCTTATCTCGGCAACGGTGAGATAATTTCTCTTCTTAGGATTATCACAATGGGATAATCCTAAGGAACGGATGCGGGTGATGCAGATCTGAAGAATTTCTCTCTCTTACGTTAAAGAACTCGATCAATCTTTAGTCCGACAGGGCTTCGCTAATTCTCCAAAATTCCAGATCTCAAAAAATGAGGGCCTAAAGCTGTATTTATAGGCTCAGGGGGAGTTCCGGGCGGTTAAAACCGCACAACGGCCCAATTTTAGGCTTGGAGACACCCCAGGGTGTCTCAGCGAGGCCGAGACACCTTGGGGTGTCTCATTCGTGCCGAGACACCTCAGGGTGTCTCAACTCAGGCTGAGACGTTCCGTTTTGCATGCTTGTCCATTTCCTCCGTAACTTCTTCATCCGAACTCGGATTTGAGTGATTCAAAGTGCGTTAGAAAGCTGGCGAGGAGACCTATAAGCTTTGATGATGAGATCATTGTGGATTAAGCTAGGATAGGAGCGTCGTTTTGTCTTTTGTAAGCGACGCGGGATTCCCGTTCAGTTCGTGTCTTCGTTATTCTGAAATTCCGTTATTTCACGTAGTTCGTCGATTCACTTCAAGCGTTCACCAACATCAATCAAGCTTCTGTGAACTGGATAGTGACGTTCATCGTCTTTTCTTAGCGCTGAGCTGTTCGTGGAGACCTATAGGTAATTTTCGATGCCTACAAACCGCGTCCACGAAAATTGTTTCATCAACTAACGTGTTTTCTCTTTTTTCCCGCTGAACCAACCAAAGAACTCTCAACGTGGCCCCTACACGCGTCATACATTTCTCTTCACATGGTTTGTCTCGTGGACGTGGGTGGTCTTACTCCACGTGCTCCACAATTCTCCACCTCGGTGAAGTTTTCCTAAAACTGAGCCGACACCAACCAAATAAATGTCACACTTGTTACGTCCAGGACGAAGTGAAACAATTCATGACAACGGACTCAATCCACAATAAGTCAAGAACCCAAATAAGAATGTGACCACTCTCCAAACATCGGTATCTACTCACCAAATCGGCTGCATCATAAAGACTGCCTACGTATCCTCTTGCCTAAGGAATCAAGCCTTACGTAGTTCATCCAAATAGCCACGAACGACCTCAATCCAATAGAAGAGTTCGTAACCCTTCTCTAATATCATCAACTCTGCGGCTGATAGCACCTCTAATGGCCTCAAACACCTCCACCTGAGATGAACCAATGGCCATATCCAAACTACATCTATCAGCTGCACTCGAATCAAAACCCAACTCATCATCTGTATCCAAAACCAAATGACTCCCACACTGTATCACCTCAGCTAGAATCCTAACTAATGCAGAATGACCCGGAGTATGTGGGAAAATTCTCATCCAATGTGAAGTAGCATCAATCTCCACCTGCTGCGATACAACTAAGGTCTGTCCAAAACTCTCCACCTGCTGAGAGTCAATCGGCTCCCTCATCAAAGCCTCATCCAAAGTGACACTACCAGACTAAACATCCAATTGAGTTTTACCTCCAATCACAGCAGTTGGCAACTCTTTAATAGGATGATTCAAATATGTTGAAGTCTCAGTCCAGAACCTCTTCTGCAAACTATTGCTCAACCACAAACACCGATCCTCCTCCAGCAAGGCACGGTTCTCCAAATTTGCCACCCTGTCTGGTTGCCCAAGATTTTCTTTCTAACGAAGTGTCTCAAAATGGCGTGAGCTCGGCTCCAATACAGAAATAGGTCCATTTTGTACCTCGCACCAGAATAAAGTACCTTCACCTTTCTGCCAATTGTACACTTCTTCAATTTGTTGGAGACTACTAGGACTTTATCCATAGGGGATTTGGTTGCAACCCAAACACGCCTAGAATAGCCACCAACAAAGGAAACCAAACACCTATTACCTCCCAATGACGCCCTCTTGGAAAGCCCCCAAACATCCACGTGAACTCCTCCAGAACGACCTTAGCACGGTGAATAGAAAGTGCCAAACTTCACCTTGGTCTTCTTGCTCACATCAATATGTTCACTGGACTTTGAACTGCAGGTCTTCACACCTTCTTTCAATCTATGCGAGGAATCAATACTGGAATAGCCAAGCCCCAAATACCGTAGTCTAGTCGAATCAATAGAAGTTGCCAGTTCTCTACCTGCCTCTATACCTTTAGTCAAGTAATACAGGTTATTCCTCCTGACGCCCTTCATCACAATCCGAGAGTCTTCCACAATCTTGAGAACTATGTCCTCAAATCGAACATTCAGACCCTCTCCAACCAAAGCTCCAATCGAGATCAAGTTCTTCCTCAAAGAAGGAACATATCTCACATCATTTAACTCCCTAACAATCCCGTCAAACAATTTCATACGAATTCTTCCTATCCCAAGGATCTGGCATGCATGGTTATCAGCCATGTACACCACACCACTATCCAGTTTCTCAAAACTGGAGAACAATTCCCTTCTAGGGCACACATGATAGGTCGCACCACTATCCAACATCCACTCGGATTCCTCCGAATAGCTACATGTAGGACTGATAGAAAGCGAATAAATAGAAGAGTCAGAAATATTACCATCCGATACGATGTTTGCTTCTGATGATGGTTGCTTTCCTTTTATCTTCTGCTTATTCTTCATCCATTCGTCGAGCTTTGGGCAGTCTTTCTTCCAATGACCAGTCTCCTTGCATCAAGCACACTGATCTTTTCTAATTGTAAGATGTCCTACTCTAGACAGTGACTTCCAATTTTTTTTGGTTTGGACCCTTCCCTCTTAGGGCCAACGCCTCTGCTACCGACTCAGTTGAAATCTCCTTATCCTTCTTCCGAAGCTGATAATTCACCAGTGCAGCTGTGACCTCACTATACGAAAGAGATGCCTTCCCATTAATCAGAGTAAGGACTAAGGTCTCATATTCCTCGTCGGGCAAGAAACTCAACAACAGCAACACATTATCCTCATCTTCAATCATGACATCCACATTCGCCAAATCCGTAAGATGCTTTGTGTAGGTGTTCATGTGATCTCTAATTGAGGTTCCCTTCTTCAACTGGAAACGATAAAGTCTCATATTCAAATGCAAGCGGTTCTCAACACTCTTTATTAGATACTTGCTTTCGAGAATCTCCCAAATCTTCTTTGCAGAAGTCTCATTCATCACATCATATTTTAGATCTTGAGTCAAACAAGACCTAATCACACCACACGCCATTCGATTCATCTTCTTCCAAACCTTCTCTTCAATCTCATCTGGCTTGCCATCTAACTCCAAGGTATCCTCCAAATTCTACACGTTTAGCGCATCCAAAACCTCGCATCTCCATAATCCAAAGTTGTTTGTGCCATTAAATTTCTCCACATCTATCTTCATAGAGTGGATATTCAAACTCTGAATGGTCTTCACGCCAGAAGCACCACCCTCGACACCCGAAGCACCTTTTTTCCCCGACATCTTTCTCAACGCACCAACGAACGAAGAATAGATCCAAAACTATAAAGATAGGGTCTTTTACCAAAAGATCTCACCTTTATTACCAATCAAATCACTAGACAAGCTTTCAAATCGATCTACTCCTTCAAATACCCCAAGCGTAGCCCGTGCTCTGATACCACTTGTTGTGCGCAACGGAAATTTCGGCAGAGTTTCTGGTGCACAATAAGAGAGAAAAATCCCAATAAGAATTCTCGTCTCACCAAGGAGATAAGAATCTGAAGCGAATATCTCAACAAAGTGAGATATTGGCTCTTCCTCTCATCAGTTCTAGGACTGACTTGTCGAGGGATCCTAAAACTATTATAATGGCCACAAACACAAACAAACCAATTTTACGTGGTTCGGCAAACTGCCTACATCCACGGGGTAAGGAGGGGGATCTACAATTAGAGGGAAAGAGAATATAAATAGGTTTACAACCACTCAAGATCTCACAAATAAACCCTCAATCTAATCTCTCAATTCCTCTCTCAAAATCGGCACAAGAAACTACACAAACTCTCTCAAAAAGCCGTCTCTTTTATTCTGCAAGCATAGCTGATTTTCACCTCTGTAATTTTCTTTGCTGCTGTTATTTTTTTTCACCCCTGCTTACATGCCTAAAAACTCAAGAAACCCTAAAAACTATTATTTATAGCTTCGGTCGAACGAAACCGCGTCCACGAAAATTGTTTCATCAACTAATGCGTTTTCTCTTTTTGCCCGCTGAACCAACCAAAGAACTCTCAACGTGGCCCTCACACGCGTCATACGTTTCTCTTCACGCGGTTTGTCTCGTGGATGTGGGTGGCCTTACTCCACGTGCTCCACAACAGATTCATTTGGTGTTCGAGCACACTTCCGCATAGGTGCGCAACAGGTCCAACATTTTAAGTCAAACAAAATCTAAAGATAGTTTAATTTTTTTTGTCCAGATATTGTTAAAACTCATTTGGAAAGAATAATTGGAGTCAATGAGTCCAACGTTTAGAGGGAGTAAAAAACCACTAAACTCCCAATAACAGCAAAGCGCGTTGAAAGTTCTTGGGGGTTTAGGGGGTGTTTGTTTCACTTTTTTTGGGATATAGGGTCGATTTCAACTTTTGGGATGTAAAAAGTGATTTTTTTGGGTTTTGGGTTTCCATAAACCTTGTTTGTTTCAATTTTTTTAGGATATTGAATCCCCAAAACATAAAAAATAATATGTTTTAGGATATATGAAATCCTACATTTGAGAGAGGATTTAGGGTGGATCTCTGACAAAACGAGTCCACCTCAGCTCGTGATCCTGAAAAACCATCGCATACACTCACCACTTCCCCCTTCCCATTTTCGTCACCCTCCTCTTTTACCCGCCGTCTTCTTTTCCCCATGAAAACCTACATCTCGTTCTCTCCTCTCCGCGTCTACGACGCCACCCCCTCCCTCCTCTCCGCCCTCAAGCTCAGCGGGCTCCGCCTCCTTCTCAGCGTCCCTAACTCCCAGCTCCACCGCCCTGCCTCTCCTCAACTCTCTCTAATGTTTGGGAGTAAATTGATTTGGGGATTCTATTGTTTCAACCGAACTTCTCTCAGTCCGAACAATTCTCCGACCGAACTACGCCTCCTCCTCGGCAGGTAAATCTTGTTCCCTTTCTTCGTAAATTAGGGTTTCTTTGTAAATTTGTCATTTGGTGAAAATATTCCGGAGTTTCTGTGAAATTAATTTGTGGGTTATATGTGCAATTGATTTAGGTTTGGCACAATTATTAGTCTGTGAAATTTGTGGCAGATTTGGGGACAAAATGGCTCAATGTTTCATTTTTCAGAACAAATTTCTACCTCAATCATTTCAAAAAATTTTTTTTGGGGGGGGGGGGGCTACTAAATTATCTTTTTGTTACTGTCATTGCTATCATTTATTTGTGCAGGATTCTTTTACTTGTTGCTTTAAATCTAACCCTCCAGAACCTTGGAATTGGAATATATACCTGTTTCCCTTGTGGTGTTTGGGAGTAGTTGTCAGATATGGAATTTTTTTTCCAACAAGGTATTTAACTATGTAAATTTGTTCAACTTTACTAACATATGAAGAGAACTACATTCCTGGTAATAGATTGCAATTTGGCTAGATTTTCATCTTTTAGTGATTATTTCTGATTAGTTTGTTCCAAGCTTAGTTATTTCATTGTTTGACATGATTTTTCAGCACATCCATGATAAATTGCTAAAATTATACAATATCTAAAAATACCTTCTTGATGCATTTCAGTATGTTGAGTTGTATGTAAACTTTGGTAGGTAAATTAATTATTTTGGAATAGCTAAAATACGAGGAAGGGTTTGAGTTGCATGTGAACTTTACTAACATAGAATTTGTGTATTTTCTTTTTTGATTAATATTTATCAGATCTTTTATTTGTGTGGTATTATTTAGCTTAAAGTTTTCTGTATTTACCTGAAAATGGATAGAATAGTGAATACATAGAGAAACTTTATATGTATGTGTATAATTTTTTTTCTTAGGTTCTTATTTAAGAACCCAATATTTCTAAAATTGATCCGAAAGTAGTAGAGAAACTTTATAAGTTTTGCATTTTACTTGCACGTAGTTTTTTGTTGTGCCAAAATTATCGTAGATTAGACGTGGAGATGAATAAGAAATAAGAAAAAAGTAGCATCTCATCTTTTGTTTTGAAAATATTTTTTAGGAATTAGTCTTGTTGAAACTAAAGTGAAATAAAAGGAGCAAAATATTATCCATATGCAAGTCATCTTCTGTTTTTATTTTTTAAATAAGAAAAAGAGCATACTCCTTTCTTGTGCACATGTAGGTTCCTTTCTTGTAACCTGTAAGTATGACTATATAAGCTACTTGAGTTCTGCCTGTATAAGGTGCTTGAGTTTTCCCTATTGAGTTTTTCCCTATGCAACTTTACGATACGTAATTTAGCTAATAATTATGAGGTGTGGAGTTTTCTGTTTCCCTTTCAAATGTAGCTGAGTATTTACAAGTCAAAATTGTCATCTTGGAGATTATTAACATTTTAACTTGTGGAGTTTTTTTGAGGTGTGGAGTTTTTTTGAGCTAATGAGAGAGAACTCTCCCATCAAATTGTTTTATTGACAGTTCATGGTTATAATTCCTTTATTTGTGGTTTCTCAAGTCTACTTTTGTACACAGGTTTATATTTTCCCTAGATATCCTTTTGATTTCTCCTGAAACATTTAATGTGTGATTGAGCATAATGTGAGCTCATGGTTACTTGTTTGTTTTCTATGATTTGCTTGTGAGCTTGTTTCGGATTCAGTTTGTTTCAATGGTTGCTTGCTTGCTTGCAGTCTTGGTTATATGAGTTTGTTTGTAGACTGATTGTTGCTTGTTGTTGCTTGCTTGCAGTCTTGGCCAAAACATGTCGTTTGTGAAGATTATAGGAGCTTGTTTGTAGACTGGTTACTTGCTGATAATATGGCTTGCTGGAAGCCTTGGTTTGTTGTGGGTTTTACGTCTAATCTGAGCTGCTCTTGGGTCCAACTTGCTTGTGTGTGGACAGGTTTTGTTTAATTTTTATTAAAGGGGCGTGAAATAAACTGAATCTGAAATAAACTGAATGTGAAGCAATCTGAAATAAGCTCACAAGCAACCATTAGAAAATGATACTTGATGGTCATATTTTGTATAAACTGAATATGAGCTTGGGTTCTTTTGCAGGTTTATATAAATATGGATGGATATGATACTTGATAGCAACCTACATTGCACGATATGTATTAGTATGGCTATTTTGTATTGTTCAATTTGGGCAATAATGATG
This sequence comes from Asparagus kiusianus, assembly GCA_022839385.1. NCBI lineage: Eukaryota > Viridiplantae > Streptophyta > Magnoliopsida > Asparagales > Asparagaceae > Asparagus > Asparagus kiusianus. Next base: position 2,554 of record BQKN01052471.1, on the reverse strand, counting down.
GTCATATTATGAGAATGCAATCTACAATGTTTTGCTTTGTTTAGGTAGGGCAATCTAGGTTGAGAATGCAACATATATTGTATTTACAATGTTAGGTGAGGCAATCCATTCATGTGATTGCAACCTCCATTGTAACATCATTGTTAGATGAGACAATCTATGTATTCAATTTTAATACCTATATCTGAGCCCTTACCTTGGTCCTATTATGAGTTTTCTAATGGTTGCTTGTCTGAGCCTTTGTTGTTTGAGTTATAGCTTGTTTCTGAGCGTGTTTTTGATGGCTTGTGAGCTTGGTTGTTTTAGATTCAGTTTGTTTCAATGGTTGCTTGTGGGCTTGTTACCGAGCATTTTTGTTTCAGATTGAGCTTTGAGCATGTTTGATGGCTTGTGAGCATGCTTGTTACTGACCATATCAAGTGCATATTTCACTACTTTTGCTAACCATGTCTTTGAGTACATTGCTATCGGCGTGTATTCACCTGTGGTATGTGTGTCAACTTTTCTTTGCTTCAGTCACTCCCAGTGTATTTTGAAGGACAACTTGTTGATGCTTCTAACTTATATATTTATTTCTTCTTTCTCTATAATTTTAGACACTTGTGGAACACCTTGGGCACATTCCCTACAAGTTTGTTACCTGCCCCATAAACTTGTTATCTGTGGTTTGGTTACTTCAAATTTATTGGTAATCTCATTCAGGCCTTATATTTGTTCTATGTACTTTATTCCTTTGTTTTTCTTTATGCAGAAAAGCTTGAACCATACTAGCAAGTTATGAGGATCTTCAGCAATCCCAATATACCCTGAAAGAGAAAGTCTTTATCAGATTCAATTTGTTTCAATGGTTGCTTGTGAGCTTGTTACTGAGTATGTTTGTTTCAGATTCAGTTTATTTTCGGCTGCTTGTTTGCGGTTGCTTGCTTGCGGCCTTGGTTAAAGAGGATGAGATGTTATTAAGCCGTGGGAAGGTTTTGTTTCAATTTTTGCATCTGACATGAGCTTACATGAGGGTGTTGTTTCTTGTGTTATTGGGTCAATCTTTCTTGTTTGCGGCTTCTTGCTTGTGTTCTTGGGTCCAACTTGCTTGTGTCTGGACAGGTTTTGTTTAATTTTTGTTAAAGAGACCTGAAACAAACTGAATCTGCACCTTGTATGTTATACAATTGTAGGTGTTTTTTTTGTCGGAGGTAAGCTCACCAAAGTTCTTATAGTCACCATTTATTATTTTGGTAATCCTAAAACTTATTTGTTACAACTATGAATTTCAAATTCTAAAATTTATAATGCTACAATTTAAGTTTGAAACAAACAAGAATTTACAAATTATAGTATTTCAAATCCCAAAATATTAATGAAACAAACATAGTTTTAGGAATCCCAACCCATAACAAGAAACCAATGGATTTCAAATCCCATGTTGAAATCCATATCCTAAAATTATAGGATTTGAAACAAACACCCCCTTAGTAACTCATGGATTTAGCAACTTATTATTAGAAAAATAATATGCAACCTTATACATATATGTGGTATTGCGTTTATAATCGCATGCGATCGAGTAGCAATTGTTAAAATATTATACACCTAATAATGAGAATGATGAGATTTGTTCATCAGATGTTAACGTTAATAAAGTAGGTCATCATTAACAATCCACTTCTAGAATTGCCTATTTATGATATTTATCTATAGCTCATGCCCATTTTTACTAGTTTTATGGGTTAATTAATAAACAGTGGTAGCACAAGATGGGTTTGGATCCTTTTCACTGTAGAAAAATTGTGGAGAGGTAACTACTTTTGATCATAACTATTGATTGTGTTAATGGATGATTATGATTCATTAGAAATTTAGAACTTAACATGCCCTATATATGAATTGAACCCAATCCCATTTTGTACTCAAGAAGAATAATCACAAATATCTGTTAAATAATAAGTGACTAAAATTGATGCAGTAGTCTCTCCGTTAATTTTTTTGTAGTGGTGGAAATCCGAATCCGCATGTGAGATGCCAACTTAATTAGTGACCAATTATTGGATGTATCTTGGCACAATGGCACATGTAGCCACGCCTTCACCTTGGACGCATCTTAACTCCAATCAAATGAAAAATATTGTATGAATCCGACACTTTTGTACTGCATGCATGAAAATGGATCTTCCTCCCTTCTCCAAACAAGTGGTACTCTAATATTCCAACTGCTGCTACTCTTTCTTCTCTCTCTATCTCATCGAACACACATTGCAAGCAAGTCTAAATATACAAAAATTGATGTAGCAAAAGAATACAAACAGTTCAAACAGTTTACGAAGCGTTCAAACAGTTTACGAAGCATCTTATTTGAAAAATTGAAAAGACAGGGAGAGTTAGTTCAAAGCTCAAGGAGAACTTTTTATTTTTTATTTTTTATTTCAAATTTAATATGGAGAACTTTTATAGAAACTTGACAAGTGGCACTTGCAAGAAGATAGCAATTGATATGTTTGCCAAGTGTTGTTTAAAATGGTATGGGTCATTTTTGCCAAGTGGCGAATTAAAAGGTAACAAC
>BQKN01052470.1:9394-22029 GCA_022839385.1 Asparagus kiusianus | reverse complement strand
TTTAGTGCTACGATATTGAATACGTAGACTTCGTCTTTCTCCTGTGAAAAGACTAAACAACAACGTGTATGAGACGTTGACTTAGGATTTTTGGCAAATCCTCAGCCTTTAACGGATTTGAGGTGCTCTTACCGATTACCGTTTGAATCGGGCTTACATGCGGATTGTTTTAATCCGTTCCGCATGTGACGTTGTGCTAAAGGAATGAACTCCTTTAGACTTTGTGCTATGATGTTGAATACATAGACTTTACCACTTGTTACGGTAATAGGCTACCCGACGACGCGTGTTAGGCATTGACTTTAGGGTTTTTGGCTAACCCCCAGCCTTAAACGGATTTGATTAGCCTTTACCGACTACCATTTGAGTCGGGCTAGCATGCGGATTATTTAAATCCGTTCGCATGTAACGTTGCGCTAAAGGAATGAACTCCCTTAGACTTTGTGCTACGACTTCGAATACGTAGACTTCGCCATTTGTTATGGGAATAGGCTACCCAGCAACGTGTATTAGACGTTGACTTATCCCTACTTAGGCTTCGGGATAAAATACTCCAGAATCGAACTCTGGTGTCTTTTTCAATCGGAAAAAGACTAAACCGGCGACGCGTGTTAGGCGTCGGCATATCCTTTCTTAGGATTCAGGATGAAATTCCCCATGCGTGTGAGGCATGGATTTCGGTGTTATTAATAACAACCTGCCACAATGTTGAATATGCGGACGGGCGTTCTTTTTAACGGTTAAGAACTAACCGGCAGCGCGTGTTAGGTGCGGACTTATCCTTGCTTAGGTTTTAGGATAAAGTACCCCAGAATCGAACTCTGGTGTCTTTTTCAATCGGCGAAAGACTAAACCGGCAGCGCGTGTTAGGCGCAGACTTATCCCTACTTAGGATTCGGGATAAACTTCCTAGGATGAATCCAAGATTGATAAACTCTTGGAAAAGGTTGGTGTGGGGAAGGAAGAATTTTATATTCTATTCCCAATTTGAAAAGGAGACTCGAGGTGGGGTCTCCACCCCCAGAATCCGGAAATGTGAAACTAAAAGTGGGATCTCCACTCCGAGAATCGAAGAGATTCGGATAACCCTAACTGTCAGAAGGTTTGATTATCGAACTAAAGATGAATTTCTCGTTTATCGAGAGTGAATTGTGGTTTTGGTCCTAACTTGAGATGACCCTAACTGTAGGAAGGTTTGATCACTCGATTTGAAAGCGGACCTCTCGTTCATTGGAGGGATCGAGAGGGGATTTTGGTTGTGGTCCTAACTGTAGGAAGGTTTGACCAAGTGGGGGGTTTAAAACGATCCTAACTGTAAGAAGGTTTGATCGCTCGATTTGTGGGCCTCTCGTTCATTGAAGGAATCGAGAGGGGATTTTGGTTTTGGCCCTAACTGTAGGAAGGTTTGACCAAGCGGGAGGTTTGAGATGACCCTAACTGTAGGAAGGTTTGATCACTCGATTTGAAAGTGGATCTCTCGTTCATTGGAGGAATCGAGAGGGGATTTTGGTTTTGGTCTTAACTGTAGGAAGGTTTGACCAAGTGGAAAGTGAGAGTGAGAGTACAAATCATTGTAGGAATGTTGATTCGTACAAATCACTCGAAAGGGGGTCCCTGATGTTAAGTGATAAGGACTTAACACAAAGGGTTTCGACAATTGGTCAATGATTGATCCTTTCCTATTTAATCAAGTGTTCGGAAATTAGGAGTTTAGTGTTTATCACTTTATTCATCATGACCGGGTTATCCCTAAGAATATTACATTTAACATTCTTCCGGGAACTTCCCGCTACATGAATTATCCACCCCCAGCTTTCTTTACAAAACTGGGTGTATCATTGAGTTAGATGCACGATCGGGTTATCCTTAAGAACACCACGCATGACACTCTCCAGGAACTTCCCGTGGAAATAGTTTAGACTTATATACCTATTGGAGTATCAGGGAGCAGTTTAACCTCTTATACCGGTCGGAGGAATGAGAAACAGTTTATACTCGTATACTCTTTGGAGTTTCAGGAAGCAGTTTATACTCATATACCGGTCGGAGTTTTGGGATACAGTTTATACTCGTGCACCCACTGGAGTTTCGCCATTCTTGACTGGCTTACTCCAGCGTTATGACGCTGGCTTCAACCAAGGTCTGGATACTGTTCTTCAGAGTAAAGCAGGCCTTGGTGGGATGAAGGATCCTCCTGTGGTATGTGCAGTACTTCAGATCCGCAGTGTTGTCAGCTTCCTCCTGATTCGTGATCGGTGGGAGCTTGATCTTGTTATTGTCAAGGAGAGATTTGAAGATGGCTGGAACATCTTCGTCCTTGAAGGAGTACTCTTTTTGAGGCCTCTGATCCGAAGTCTTTTGCTGCCTCCGGGACTGCTGTTGCGATGTTTGGTTAGCATCGACAGTCGTTGCGGGTGTCTTGCCCTTACCACGGGAGGCGAAGTTTGAGTTCGGAGGATTTGTCATCGATTGACCCCTCTCGGCCTTCTTCCTTCGGAGGAAGCGTTCGGCTTGTTCCCCTCGGACCTTCAGGTCTTTCCAAGTATTGGAGGGTATTGTTCCTATTACTTCCAACACGTCCAATGCGAGGTTGTTGTGGCAAGTTTGGAGGATGAACTCCTCGGTGATCGGGTCCCGGCAATTCAACGCCTTGTTCCGGAACCTCTTGACGAAGGTTTCGACTAACTCCCCGTCCTTTTGTTTCTCGTCGAGCAACGTTCCGATGGATATCTCGGTGTCATCGTCGAAGAAGTTAGCGAGGAATTTTGTCTCCATATCGTCCCAGCTATTCACGCTTCCTGGCTTGAGGCGGCGATACCAATCGAAGGCGGCTCCGCGAAGAGTGCCAACGAATGACCGCACCATCAGAGGCTCATTGCCGGAGATAACACCCAGGTGCGATTTGAAATAAATCAAATGCTGAGTGGGGGAACCTTTCCCATCGAACGGCGTGAAGTTGATTAGACTAAACTTCGCCGGATAGGGGATTGAATCCCACTCCCTTGGGTATGGACAAGGAATGCCCGTTTTCTTCACCTCTTGAGCTGACATCAAGGTATTGATTTTGCTCTCGAGGCTTTTGATCTTCAAGTTTTAACCTGTAGCTTTGTTGGCATCCTCATTACCACCCCCTGCATTGATGGGAGGGTCATCGGCATTGCGAGTTTCATCCGTATCCGTATGCTCAACTTCTTGAACAATCTGATTACGGTGGCTTGGTTCGCCTTGCTGGTTCCTCAGTGCCTGGATTTGCTGCTCATGCATCTCCCTCATGGTCTGCATAGCCATCTGCATCTCGAGCCTGAAGGTCTCCTGTTGTTTGGCCATGGCTTCTTCAAGCATCTTGGCCACTTGTTCCGCGCTTATCATGAATGACTCGCGGGGTTCTCCTTCGCTGGATACAGTATTGTTAGATGCAACCGCAGAGCAAGCATCCGACTCTTCATCATCTGAAGGTAATCTTGTCCGAACCCTACCATACGTCCTTCGTGAGATGGCTCCGGACTGCAAACGTGTTAGACGCTGGGATGCATTCAGAATCGACTCGAGATCATCCCGTGCCAATGTTCCCTTGTTGGTCATATTAGCGGTGACTCTTGAAAGTTCACCGTCTTTAACCACCATTCTCCTTTGTCGGAAACGCCTAGGCCTTGGCTTTGGCGTTTTAGTGCTGAGCCTTTCAAATACAGAGATTCTCTCAGGGACTGCCTTGACGCAGTTGCACTCAGAGAGTACCGCTCGAATGAGCTTCGAACAAGGACATTGCGTTTCGAGCCTTCGAGGGCTCCTCTTTCTGGATTTGCTCGTACCCCCAGCACGATAGTACAACTCGTCAATTTGATCGGAGTAACCTATCGTGTGTTGGCACGATTTCTCAGGTATAACGTTATCATCATCGGATGACAACGTTTCCTTCTGAGAGCGAATTACCTTATTTGGACTTTCGAGAGTCACTCGCCTCGAAACGTGCCTTTGTGGGCGTGAATTCTCAACGGGCTCCCGAACTTCGATGCGCAAGGTAGTGCGCTTGGGTGCCGTGAACTCCTTGTCATGTTGAGGGTTGTGTCGACCCCCAGCATGTTAATTAGTTCGGAGCTGTCTCAGTAGGCCTAAACGTTCTTGGATTGGAGCTTTGCTTCGCTCCTCGGGAAGTGGACCGAGGCGCTCCAAGACTGACTTCCTTTTCTGGGATGGTCTTGCGGGATCTCCCGGAGCAGTTGTGGAAGTCATCGGCGATTTGGATTGATTCGCCGGGAGTTGAATTTTCGAAGGCTGCAGTTGTTGCTCCTTAGTCTGAATCGCCGCTTCAGACTTAGGCCTCCATACTTTGCGAGTTGGTGGCGATTTCTTGGCCACTCCATTCTGCAGCTTCCTACGGGCTTCCTCGACTCGAGCCCGTGCTTGCGCTGATAATACACAGCGCTTGTGAATGCGTTCTTCCAGCGTTGAGCGGTTCCATTTGACACGGACCCATTCTATTGTTGGCTGCTTGGAAGAGGCGCTATTCATCTGCTGTTAAGGCTGTTCGCCTCTTTTGCTCTTCAGATCCGTGTTGTAACGGATCCCGTCTACAGATTCCATTGCCTTTGCGATTTGTTTCGCGAGGCGCTGACGTTGCCTTTGGCGGGCTCTCTTTGAGAGAGTCACTACGCCCTCGGCAACGGAGGATTTGGCCAGAGCGGATCTGACCTGGTTGGAGGTTGGGAAGATCTCACCCAATGCAGCTTCGGCATCAAACGGGGCGAGATCTTCGTTGGTAGCTTCAACATCTTCGTACCAACGAAGTTTCCTCTTGGAGGAGAACTTTGGAGACTTGGACTTGCGGGAGGAGGTAGATCCGGATGAGGACGACAGGTACGCCTCGAACTTTTGTTGGTCGAACTCGTATTTGACCTCCTCTACAACCGGGATCGGGATCCGCGACTGCGACGCAACGATCTCGTCGGTGAGATCGGTGGCTCCCACTGTGGTCGCCAGATTGTTCGCGGGAAAAATCGTGTCTTTCTTCATTGATATCATTGCCATCTTAGTTAACAACTTTATGCGTTACAAAGATCCGATCTTTTTATAAGAGCCGGTTACAATGAAAATCAAAATACGAAAAAGAAAGATTACAATTTGTTTCCTTTTATGTCGAACGAATCGCGAGCTCCTGTTTTGTGGTCACTCGCTTTTGTGGGTTCTTTGCCTGCGCTGGGGTTGTTTGCCGTGGACCACCGCTAGATCCAGATCTGGGCAGATCTACGCAGTATAACGGGTATTATTCCACCAAGGGAGATAATAGCCGGAGGGATTGTTTCACCAAGGAAACAACCGCTCAATCTCGGGATCTAAGAACCAAGCTTAGATCCGGAGTATAGAAACGTAGATCTCCCGATCCGGTCCTCTCGAACTCCTACCTTATTTGGCGTTGTCGATCGCTGAACACCAGATCCGATGAGCAAGTCTTCGAGTCTCCAAAGATTGAATCTTTTCTAAGTTTTGAATCTCCAATCCAGCAGGGCTTCGCCTCCTCCAAAATCCAACCTCTTAGAATGAACAACACCTCTCCTATTTATAGCCACTCGAACCTGTGCGTATGCACGTGTACACAACACACAAGGGGAGAGGGGGGGTTTGCCGGCCACCTTGGGGTGGCTCGGCCTTGGCCGAGCCACCCTGGGGTGGCTCGGCCACCGAGCCACCCTGGGGTAGCTTGGCTTGGGCCGAGCCACCCCGGGTTGGTTTGGTTTGGGCCGAGTCCCCCGGGTGTGTTCGTTTCGTCCGTCGTTCGGGTTCCGTCGTTCGGGTTCCGATTCGTTGTTGATTTGGACTTTGATTCGGTTTGTGGTTGACTTGGTTTGGAATCGACTTGTTGACTTGATTCCAAATATGGCAGTTAATCCGCTTCTGAGTTCGAGTCCGGAATTGATCTTGATTCGATCGTTATATCACCGAGTTCGCTCTTGTTTAGATGACTCGGTGATTCCCCAAAACGTTGGTTTGATCCCGCATGCGAGTGGATGCGTTCCAATGCTTGGGTGCGATTTGTTGGCTTCGTCGCCTCGTTAACCTGCTCCGTTGCGTATGGCTTGGCTTCGGCGTTAGCGGGATAACGGTCGTGCTTGGATACGTCGCTCGATGGTCCGTTTATTGAATTGGCGTCGTCGAGCTGTGATAAGGGACCTATAGGCAATTTTATACGCCTACAGGCCACAAATAGAACACTTATAGGTTTTGCTATACATGTGTGCATAATGAGTGGATGATTTTGACTTAGTCTTGGCACACATGTCCATAAGCTTCTTATGGTTATTAATGCATGTTTTCAAAGTTGAATCTAAAGATGAGATGCAATTTTTCATAAGATTCAAATCTTTATTTTTAGGCACATATGAATTTTTAGAAGTAGAACATAAATAGTTATTTATAAAGGAAGCAGTATTATTTTGTATGTTCTCTACTTCTAATATGGTATTATTTTTATCATGAGTTAACTTGGCAAAGTTTGAAAGCAAAGAATCATGATCCAATTTTAATTTTTCATTGTTTTCTTTAAGGATCATATTTTCATTAGAAATAGTATCAAACTTAGAAGTTAAAGACTCATGATCGGATTTCAAAATTATATGCTTGCTTTGTAAATTAATGAAATCATTTTGTAATTTCTTGTAGGCATGCAATAATTTATCACTAGCACAAGCAAGTTCATCATTAGATAAATCATTAATAGATTCAAACTCGCAAACCTCACTAAGGCTATCGCCTAGTGGCCGTGTGCATGATGCTCCACATGAACTTAAAACCGGATCCTCCAAAGCTTGTCGGATCGCCTCCAAGTCCCCTTGATGTGCTTCAATAAATTTTCATAAGGTGTAAGTACTATCAAAAAAATCAAGCTTGTTAGACATAAATAAATCAAATGCATTTAATAAAAATTCTAACATAAGCTTGTTCATAATAAACATCTTTTTATCATGTTTGCTCCACTTGGATTTCTCCAACGTGGGTACAATATAAGCACTATCAATAACTTCCCATAAATCGATATTTTTAGATTGAACAAATAATTTGAATCTAAAACACCATTGAGCATAGGGGAAAGCATTGAATTTAGGAGCAATACTAGAATCATAGCCTAAACAAGATGCATCATTCATATCCATAATTTGTAAAAATATGCAAGCAAGATACAAATGTAATCAAAACAAGATTAGCATAAAAAGATAACTTGGATCTTTAACTCAAGGTGATTACACCTTAAATCAAAGAGCACCAAGCTCTGATACCAATTGTTGGACCCTAGAGGGGGGTGATTAGGGTCTTATGCTAATCTAATCCGATTAAATGCCAATTAAAACTAATTAACAACTATATTCTTGCAAGATAGATATACAAAGAGTTATGTACAAGAATATGCAATATACACAAGGTGATATATCCTATATGATAGAAAAATATGCAAGGATATATAAACAATAAGATATATCCTAACAAAGAGATATAGACAATGTATGTGCAAGGATATAAAACTAACACAAGGGTAAACAATATGAACTAGATAGTGGATCAAATAAATAATGAGTTATGGACAATGGCGACAAGAAATATAAACATAAGATAAAGTGCGCAAAAGCAAACTCAAACACACGATATGATCACGGAGTTCGGACCTTCCGTCCTACGTCTCCGCTCCCCACTCCCGGGGAGAAATCCACTATCACAACCGGGTTTTCTACGCTCGAATAACGTTTACACCTCACAGTATCGGTTTTCAACGCTCACCGATCAACGTCACTCCTCACACTCGGTTTTTTAGTTCACCGAAAACTTCACAACACACTCGATTTTCTAGCTCACCGAAAACCTTACACCACTCACAATGTAACAAATATAAATTTGTTCTCTAAACAAGGTGAGAACTCAATGAGAGCACAACTTAATATCACAATCTCTCACAACCCTAATGTACTATGTATGTAAATACAATAAGCTCAAGTGGGTGTGTGTAACAATGAGATATAAATAAAAAACTTAACTCAATAAAAACTAGCAATAAGATTGATATGAAATACAATAGTAGAAATTGTTGGCCTTCTTGTTTTGATGATGTATAACAAATAATTTATCACTAATGTTGTTTGTCTAGTATTTGTGTTTTCTTATTTATTATAGACAAACAACGTTATTGGAGGATGGATGGAATTGCGCTTCAACGATTATATCCAAAGGAGGTTGGCGGAATGTCGGGTTGAAGCCTTGCAATTCAAAGTTAAAGATCAAGTTCAAGCTTCATCCGCATGTGTACCAAGTTGAGCTACAATGAAGATCAAGATCAAGCTTGGGTAATGAAGTTTAGAATTTATATTATGTGTGTTAAGTACGTTAAGCTCAATATCTATACACACACATTTATTGGTTTCTTCGTATATATATATATATATATATATATACACATTTTAGTTTGATAGTTTTTAAGTTCCACTATGAAACAATCGAATATAATTAGAAAACATATTTTTGTTTCATACTTATATGCATATATATGATTTCATCAATATCAATTTTAGTTAATTCAATGAAATCATGTTTTAGTGCATTATATGTGTATTTTGATAAAATACTACATTCTTAGTTTATAGACTTCAATATCAGCTTATACATAGTTTATTAAGTCTATAAAATCATTTTAAAAAAGTTTCAAAACATGGTTTATGTCAAATGTCAAAAACATGTATGTTTAGTTTTCGTGTTTGAACCATTTTGCAAAATGATGATTTTTCATAAATGGGGAATGCAATTTGAAAAATTCTTTTTGTAACATGTTTGTTTTCATGTTTATATACATTTCCCAAATTTTCATATTTTTTGGACTTCATTTGTTATTTTTAACAATTTTCCAAAAGTCAAAATACTGTTTAAAACTGGTTTTCTGAAATATCTGTTATCGGTCGACCGCATCGGTCGACCGCTCGTGTGATCAAAAGTCAGTGGGCAGCAGAGAGTCTGTCGGTCGACCGGTGCGGTCGACCGAGAGCTCCATCGGTCGATCGAAATTTCCGCCGATCGACCGACGATGTTCCAGCGTGTTTTCCCAGTCTGGGATCTGCATCGCGGTCGACCGTGAGAATTTTCGGTCGACCGCCGCTCGTTCTGACTGCTCCCAACGGCTATTTTTATTACCGTTGCTGGGGTGTTTTTGGTCCTTTGTTTTGGGGTTTTGGCTGAGATTTCTAGTGGCTATATATACCCAATTACTGATGTCTTTTCAAGTCAATCAAGAAGTTTTTAAACAAGTTTTAAACAAGGGTTTAAGTATGTTTAAGGGTTTGTTTTGTTTGTGAAGAAGTTTTCACAAGTGGAGGAGATTATTTTCTTGTTTGGGCTTCAATCTCCATCTCTCCATCTTGTTATCAATTGAGAAGTTTTCTAAACTCAAACTCTAGCTTTACATTTATATACTTGTTTGATTATCATTGCTCTTAAGCTAGATTTTATATTTGAGTTTAGTTGTATTGATTTTATTCACTCATTGTTACACACACCTACTTTGAGCTTATTGTATTTGCACTCATAATATATTTGGGGTTGTGAGAGTTGTAACATTGAGTGTGAGCTTTCATTGTGTTCTCATCTATAGTTGAGAATAATCAATTATTGTATTGAGCCTAATTGTGAGATTCACTTTGTAATACACTTGTACACCGAGTGAGGAGTGTGTGGTGAGAGTCGGGGATCGTCCCAAGAGTAGTGGCGTGGGTTGACGTGCCTAGAGAGAGGTTGTAACCGAGCACTTGAGGGAGACACGGCTAGGTCCAACACTTAGTGGGTGTAGAGTGTGATTGCATAGTATTTGTTGTGTGAGAGTTTTCGGTGAACTTGTAAACCGAGTGTGTAGAAGAAGTTCCGGCTTCCAAACCGGATTGTGTTAGTGGATTTCTCCCCGGGAGTGGGGAGCGGAGACGTAGGACGGAAGGTCCGAACTCCGTGATCATATCTTGTGTTTGAGTGTGCTTTGGCGTTTATTTATACTTGTGTTTATATTTCTTGTTGCCATTGTCATTAGCTCATTAATTTATATGATCCACTATCTAGTTCAGATTGTACCCTTGAATTTTATATCCTTGCATATATCATGTAGCATATCTCATTGCTAGGATATATCCCTTAGTTTATATTACATATTCTTGCTCATTATTAGTAGTATATCTATCTTGCAAGAATATAATTGTTAATTAGTTTTTAATTGGCATTTAATCGGATTAGATTAGCATAAGACCCTAATCACCCCCCTCTAGGGTCTAACAAAAATGCTAGGAAATAGAGTTAAGGAAACTTCTCTATAGATACAAAGAGAGGATGATGAAGTATTGAAGATGAACTCTTCAATAGCTGATAAAAAACTCCTCTTTGTAACAGCAAACCCAAAACAAACTTAAACTAAACTAAAGAGTTTAAACCCTTGTTTAAAACCTTGTTTAAAAACTTCTTGATTATACTCAAAAGATATCAGCAATGGGGTATATATACCCACTAGAAATTTCAACCAAAACCACAAAATAAATGACTGAAAAGCCCCCAGAAAGTCGGCTCAGAAAAGAGCCGTTGGAAGCCAACGGTAATATAGGCGGTCGACCGGAAATTCTATCGGTCGACCGACGGAGAGCAAAAACCCGAAGAAACAATCTGGACCATCGTCGGTCGACCGGTACGGTCGACCGATAGAGCTTTCGGTCGACCAGATCGGTCGACCGACAGACTCTCTGTCGCCCAGTGATGAAAGATCAAATGATCGGTCGACCGGTGCGGTCGACCGAAAACAGATATGACAGAAAATCTGATTTGCTGATTTTAAAATGCTGTTTAAAAATATCAAATAAATACCAAAAAATGTAAAACTTTGGGGAATGATTGTAGACATGATAATAAACATGCTACAGCGACTGGTTATCAGAAAGGACTTCCCAAATGAAAAATATCATCATTTTACAAAATAGTCTAAAACATGAAAAGATGAGTTACTTGAATTTTGATGTTATGACATAAACCAACTTTTGAAACTTTGTGAAATGTTTTTATAGACTTAGTAAAACATGTATAAACTGATATTGAAGTCTATAAACTAATAATACAATATTTTCACAAAATTACATATTTTATGCAATAAATACCAAAACACAATAGTAAATATGAAACATGTGATTTCATATTTATAAACATGAAAACTCAAAACTATGTATGTATATATATAAAACTATATATATGCATAGAGACCAAAACTTTTTGAGTGTATATTATATTGAGCTTAGAGTATCTAACACACATAATATAAACTCCTAAACTACATTACCCAAGCTTGATCTTGATCTTCATTAATTGTAGCTCTTCTTGGTAATCTCGCGGATGAAGCTTGAACTTGATCTTTAACTTTGAATTGTACGATGCTTCACTCCGACATTTCCACCAACCTCCATTTGATATCGTCGTTATGGCACAATCCATCCAACCTCCAACATGTTGTTTGTCTACAATTGATACAAAAACACAAACACTAGACAAACAACATTAGAAGTAAATTGTTTGTAAATCATCATCAAAACAAGAAGGCTAACACACAGATCCTATCCTTGAGCAGGGCGTCTTCCTCCACAGCAACAGAATTATCAGGAAGCGCAATGGCAATAACCACAGCGACAGACGTTTATGATGTCAGCTGTGGAAGCTGAAGCGAACGACCAGGTTATTACTGGTAAGAATTGTTCCTCTTAGTTTTATTTGCATATGAACTTCTTTATTTAGCATTATTTGATGATATCATAATAGGATTTGTTATGAGTGCTAAGTTTAGTTGCATTATCTCCTCCTGTAATAGGCAAGGTTCTTGTTTCTTCCGTTCCTGCTTTATCACTCTTTGATTCTGGAGACTCCCATTGTTTCTTGTCTCGTCGCTTTGCGAGTGCCCACTCTCTTCCTATAGCTTCTCTGACTACGGGCTGGAATATCAACACGGGTAGTGGTGTCTTAGTAGCATCTAGTGGTTATGAAGCATGCCTTGTAGTCATCTGCGGGAGGGAGCTCTTCGCAGACTTTCTGGTGATTGATTTGCCGAGCTTTGATGCAGTATTTGGGATGGATTGGTTGGGGTCATTCTTTGCCACTATTGATTGTCGCCGTCGAAGTGTAGTATTTGAGATACCGGATCACCCGAGGTTTGAGTTCCTTAGTGGCAGCACATCGACCGGACCTGTAGAGTACAGAGCTAGACCGAAGAAGGCGACGTTTGCTACCATGCAGGTGGAACCCGAGAATCCAATTGTAGTTTGAGAATTTGAAGATGTATTTCCCGATGATATTTACGGGTTGCCACCGGATCGAGCAATTGAGTTTTCCATAGAGTTGAAGCCTAGAACTGCTCCGATCTCCAAGACTCCTTATAGTATGCCTCCGGCTGAGTTGACCGAGCTTCGGACTCAGTTGGATGATCTTATGCAGAGAGGATTGATACGACCCAGTGTATCGGCCTGGGGAGCACTTGTGTTGCTTGTGGGTAAGAAGGATGGTGTTAGACCCTAGAGGGGGGGTGATTAGGGTCTTATGCTAATCTAATCCGATTAAATGCCAATTAAAACTAATTAATAAGTTATCCTAGCAAGTAT
>BQKN01052469.1:0-33395 GCA_022839385.1 Asparagus kiusianus | reverse complement strand
GGGGGGGGGATCTAAGCAAGAGATACCTATCCATGTCTAAACAGGGTTTGAACTAGGAACGTACCTCCGGCAGCGGCCGTCCTGACCGCACCCGAGGGAGACGCCTCCTTCCTCCTCTTAGAAGTAACCCTCTTTGTCTTCGGTGCCATCTGAGAGACACAAGGTGATCAGGATCTCTTCTGAGAGGAACGATGAGAAAGCCTTGGCTTTTCTTGACGAAGGAAAAAGGTACTAAAATACCCCGATCCTAGACGGTTATATGCAGTTCGATTGGACCCTTCAGTCCCGAACAGTTGAGGGAGAAGCCGAATATCCCGCATCCTATAGGAATGATTGAAATTCAGTAGTTTCGGAGCATGATCTCTAATCAACGGCCCAGATCGGGCGTGGAGGACGAAGAGACCCATCGCACTGCTGTAATTAAAGCAAGACGGCGCACCCACGCCTCCGTAACTGACATGCACGTGGGCAGACACACGACCCGTTTAAAGCGGAGCTCTCCCCCTGCAAATTAAAATCGCCGTTGATGTGACAACCGCGAATTCGCTCACAGGTAAAATTCGCCTACTGGCAAAACAAGCCCGTGACTGAAATCCGCCAAGGGAAATTTCCTCGACTTGACATCAACTAGTGCATTAAAATAATTATACTAAATATAGTATGCACACAAGTCGTAATCGCCAGAAGCAAAAGGATAATTTCATTCATGAAAAAGGAGTCCTGTTACAACGAAAAAATTAAAGGCGAATTACAAAGATTTCACTCGCAGTTCCGCCTTACGAATCTTTTCGGCATGGCTGAGCTCAAGCCCCCTTAAGATCTCTCCACGGATCTCTTCCTCTGTGCATGAGACCAAGTTGTGAATGACGTCCTTGACATCCTTGAGAGCTCGATCCTTCTCCCCAACAGAGTCAATGGTCAATTGCTGGCGGGACTCAACGTCCTCCAACTCCTTTGCCACCTGATCGAGGGCCTTCCCTTGAACCGCCAGAGAAGCCTGCGCGTCAGCTATGACCCGTTTCAGCCTCTCCACTTCAAAGGAAATTCGGGAGAACCGGCTATCAACCGTCTTTTGCTCGTGAGCCACCCGTGCATCCTCGGCTTTGGCCCGCTCTAGCTCCGCCGACAACTTTAACTCCAGCGTCAGATTCTCATCCAGGCGGCGATCCCGATCTGCCAGGGTTGCTCGAACTTTGTGAGAGGCGAGATCTAAGAGATTGGAACTCTCCGCACGAAGAGTGAGCAACTGCTGAACCGCCACCTCCACTTCGTTCAAACGCTGAAAATAGGGCCTCGCTGCAGCAGTGCCGAGCCTCTTACGCAAGAAGGACGCGTCGTCCCCAAGGACTTCCTTGAACTCCTCGAAGGGACAATTCCCCTCCAAGACCTGGCGAGTGCAGTGGGCCAGAGTGTCTTCGAAATTGGCCACGGCTCGCTCTACCTGCCTCTTTCGCCAGCATTCCATAGGAGAGAGAGCAGCCTCTTCAACAGAAGACGAAGCCACGATCGGAGCACCGGTGGTCACGATCGCTGAAGTGGCGACTGACACTGCCGGAGCTGGAACAATCGCTGGCGCCGCCAGAGTGGCAGTGGCAGAGTCGCAAGTCGCCACAGGTGAGGAGCTGACCATTAGTCCAACGGGAGTTCCCCCTTGAGCGGGAGACTCTCGCACTGAGTGTTCACCCCCGACCGATGTCCCCTCGGAAGTGGGGGTTCCCCCTTGTCGATTCGCAGGGACCGCCACCTCCTCCTCGCTTGATAGCGCCTCGTGAATGGAGGCGTTGTCATCCGTCTCAGATTCGCCAGAAGGACCCTCCCAAGAGGGAAGATCCTCCTTGCCAGCACTTTCATGGGAAGGGCCAACTGTGGATACAAAGAAAACAATGACAATTAGTATCCCCTTGGCCTAAAAGGGTCGACAACAATGGAACTCATGCTTACCTGAACCCCCTGGTTCTCTTTCATCTCCACTCCCCTCCTCTTCATCAGAAGGGATAGGGATCACTTGCTCAACTACACGAATTTGATATGGACAGTCAGAAAATACGAATCTAACTTCGTACACGAGGACATCGTATCGAAAGATTACCTCTCGGTACAGGTGTAGGGGTCATTGAGACCCCCGCCTGTGGCTCCACACCCGATGAAGGAAGCGTATCCTTCGAAATCGCCGGAGCCACCTGCGGCGCAGCAGAAGGAGCGGATTGAGCCACTTCCGCCCCGGAGACAGTACCAGCCCGACCAGCCGCCGCTCTGGTGGTCACTATAGTCTCATCGCCACGGGCCCTCTTGGCCACTTCCACTCTAAAGCTCTCCGCCGCTTCTCGCTGCCGTTTTGAGAGCAACGAACTGCTCGGAGATAACAGGGGCACTCCCATACGCCCAGCAATCGCACTACGGGCTTGCTCCAGGCGCCTGCTCACCCGGGTTAACTCAACGGGCTCCCTCCGCTCGCCCTGGGAATCTAAAGGAAGACTGGGAGGAGGAGCTCGTGTTTCAGGCGCTTTAGGTTCGTCTGGACCCACACCCTCACCCTCAGAATCTCCTGCGGGGTCCTCCATGAACAACTCCCTAGCCGTGGCACGGCCCATTCGCCTCGAAGGTCGAGGAGCTCCTCTTGGGTGACGTCTGTGCTCCGCCAGGCACGAACTCTGGAACCGGAAGTCGGTAGGATCGGCGCTGGCGCCCCGATACCACCGGCAATACGAGAACGTATGGTGCAAGTCGCGGTCCTTTGAGGGTAACTCAAAGCGAGCATCGGTGCCGCCAGCATGAGTCCAGAACCATCCGCGAGCTCCATCCACCAGCCCTCCTTCAAACCGCAGTTGGGGATTGACGTTGCCCACGTACAATTGGTCATACCCAAACTGGCGGGCGAACCTGCAGGGGATGTACGGCTCGAGATAGCACGACAAGCCCGTTCTCAGAACGTGATACCCTGGCCGGATGTTTACCAACCAGCGAAAGGCGCCGCGAGGGAGGGTTGTGTAGTGGTCCGCCGTCGGCGCATCCCTGAGAGATTCTCCGTATCCGCCTCCGCTGAAATAGGGGAAGGAACGGCGAAAGTTGTAATTCCCAAAGTGGGAGAGCATCTTCCTTGCATCGGGGATGTCCTTGCACTTCCAGGAGCACTTCTCCAAGCGCTGGACGAACGGGACAAACTTATCACCTTGGAGCGCCGCTGGAGCACTCATCAAGCACTCACAGTGGTATACGAACCACGCCATCAGATAAGTATACGGCAGCCCCACCCTGGGGTTGGGAGTCCTGGTGACCTCCCCTTCTCCCTCATCAACAGTCGACACGCGGCAGAACTGAGCCGTCAGGGTGCGGAGCCCCCGATGGATGCACGCTATCGTCGCCGATACCAGGGAATAAGACTTCCCGTGAGCTAAGCAAACCGCCGGGTACACGACCTCGACGGGAAGAGCCTCGAAGGAGTGAGTGGGGATTACGCACCTCTTCAACCATAACATGAGGTACCCCGCAAGCAGCGCCTTCCCAGAGATTGATGACTCCGCCTGGTGGTGGAAAGAGTGGAGGACGGTACCAGACTTAAATCCGCCTTCATCACGGTCGAGAGTCACGGTTCCCCCCTCTTCGGCTATCCTCGCCTCCACTTCAGACTGGTCACATGTGCCTAATGGGAGGGCAGGCTGCCCCTTGACGTCGTTCCCCGGGAACAGATAATCAGCCCAGTTCTTGTGGCTTATCCCCTTCTTCTTCCCCTTATGATCCGCTACCCTCAAGGTGCTGAGGCAGATGTGGTAGTGGCAGAGTAGCTCCCACAAAGTCTCGACCGCCGAGGGCGAATGGCTCAACAGCTGATCGATCTCAGCTTGATCGGGGACGTACTCCTCGTAAGGAAAGTCTCCCAGGGGCAGACCCGACACGTCGTGCATCTCGTGAGGGGTGATGCCAAGCACACCGTTGGGGGTGAAGAATGTGCCGCTTTCCGCACAATACAGCTCCAGAATGCTGTGGAACTGCGAAGCGTTGATCCGCAAGCCGTGCCGTGTGGCTTCGATGGCCGCGTACAACTCCGTGTTCTTGAGATCGGCGTTCTCAGCCAGAACACGGTCAGTGATCTTGGACCACCAAGTGTCGCTGCCGGGTGCAGAATAGACCCACCCCGGAGCTCTGAAATCCTTTGGTGGAAAGCTCCCTCCGACTCGAAAGAAACGATGGCGAAAAGTCTCCGCCGCCGATATCGACTCCCCCACGGGCAGTTCAGCGGACATTAAGCCAGGACGCAGACCCGTCACGTGCTTACATGAGCCATCCACTCCATATCTAGCGGTAGAACCCGTGAAAACGCCACAGGTGACCCCGTCTTGAGTGGGGGTCAGCTCCCAGTTCATCGTCCGAGGAACCGCGAGGGATCGCAGCTCAACGATCGAGAACCCCCTCGACATACTGGGGAGGTAGTAGTGAGTCCCTTCTACCGTGTGGAACCACATGCTCTCCTTGAGCAACAAGGCAGAGGGGTCGGTCGTGGCGTCGCCGAACAAGAATTGAGGTTTCGGCAGTTCTGCCCTGGCATCATCCGTCAATACCGCGTCGGTCGTCAACTCGCGCAGCGTCAGGTGATGACCATCCGTGACCCTCTTTATCAAGCCGTCCGGCTTGTCGGCGGCGAAAGCGGGTAATGGAGCCAAGGAGGGGAATCTCGGGGGTGCCATGTAATTCGTACCACCGGCGTGGCCAATGGCCACGCCCTCCGGAAAGGCCTCATCGGAAAAAGTCACTGTAAGAAAGGAAAAATCGATTAAGACAAAATCCGCCAAAAGGGCAAAATCGCCCATCAAACAGAGACAGACGGAATCGCCTATCAAAAAGAAAGGTCGCATCCCTCCCCCCTAAGGGCAGATAGGGCTAACTTTGCCCCAAATTGGGAGAAACTGCCGAAAAGCGGCGGGATTCCAGGACGGTGAGCAACGCTCATCTCCCCAACTCCGACGCCTGGAACCTACACGAAGTCACCCAACAAACTTATCGACGTACCTGAGCACGACTCCGGAGCACTGGCAGGCATGCCGGCGGAGAGGCGATCGGAGTAACCTCCAGGGCCTGCACCTCTCACTTTGCGCTTCCTAGTTTTTGGAGCCATTGAAAGATGAGGCGGGAATTCTTGTCTTAGAAGTTTCTTTCAAGAATCAAGAGCACGGTGAATCCCAAAGGAGGAAAACAGCGGGCTTAAAAAAGGGGAAGATTGCCCACGTGGCCACGGCTGCCCTCGAACGGGAAAACGTGGCCACAATCGAGTTCGACGGCCCAGATCACCCTCATCAACGGTTGCATCCAACGGTTGAATTCGAAAATCACGGCCACGATCAAGACGAGGCGCGTTGGGCGGAGTCGAGTTGTCAAATCATGACAAGGCCACTCCGCCTTAGCTGGAGAGACACGAAGCCCCGCAGGAGAGCACGTGGCCTACTCACATTAGGCCTGATTTCGCCTAAGGAAAGGGTCCCGACGGCGAAAACTTGAATGAACTCCGCAAGCCTTTCAAAATTTTGCCATCAAGTCCTGATTTCGCCTGCACGACTCACACACCTTTGAAGAAAAGGGCGATTTGCCCAAAATCTAGAAACTGGCGAAGTGATTTCGTTTACACCCGCGCCCCAGGCGACTAAGGGTCAGAGTAGAAATCTTAGCACTAAGCCTAAGAGAAACTACTCGATAACTTATCATACTGAGGGGAATAGTATGGCTAGCCCGATTCAAACGGTAATCGGTAAAGGCAGATCAAACCCGTTGATAGCTGAGGGTTTGCTAAAAATCCTAATGCACCTGGTCCGAAACGTCTTTATTCAAAGTATTCCAGACCACACGTAAGTCGGTTTTGGTCTGAAAACTTTGAAGGGGGTCTTGTAGACGGTAAAAATTACCGCGGCGGATTAAGTGAACGAATTCGCCCACAGAACAGGATCACCCCCTCTTAAGCCACTAAACGGATTCGCTGACACGCGACTACCCCACGATTGGCCGCATACTCCAAATCGCATGAATCCGCCCGCAAGGAAGATACTCAAATCCGCCCTCGTGTGCCGAAGCCGCTTGCAGGGAGCCACGTCCGCCTACGTAAGCCGAAAACCAGGTTTCCAGGGACAAGCCTTCTCTGCCTCCCATGATGCAAGGTAAGGAGGCACAGTGCCCCAAGTTCGTCAGACGGCAGTCCGTAATTCAAGCGAACGAGACGGGCGCCGAACCAGCCTGTAGACTCATAAATGCAGGTCGCCTCACCCGTCAGAATGGGAGGCCGAAGCCATGACGCGCCGAAAGCTACCCAGAGCTTGCTCAGACACGCAACGTCCATTCTCCCGCTCCTATTCAGACATAGGGTGAAGGGAGGAAGGGTACAGCACCTCAGGACCGCCGGATGGTCACTCGTTACCTCGCCGCACAAATGAGCGGACGGTTGCCAGAGCCGTCTGCGTCCACATAAATGCAGCGTATCGCGTTCCAAGCAAAAGGTCAGAGCCACCGGCGTTCGATGAGATATCCAGATCCACTCGAGTGCCTGACCGTCACTGTCACGAGTACGAGGAGGGGCTTTCCCACTCCTATACGACGTGACGCGACCTGTAGCCCCAAAAGACAACCGTTTGTTGTACAGGGGACAATAGGATGTCCTTGAACAGTGTATGGTCACATCCCATGGTTCAAGGGACAACCGAACGGTCCCTCTCCCACTTAAAAGAGCTTCCTACAGCAACCTAAGTGGGGATCGACAGATCAAAAAAAAAAGCATCGATCGACAGGAGAATCGATCAACCCATCGGAAAATCCCCAAGCTCCGAGCTCCAATCGCCGGCGAACTAGAGGATTCGAACTCCTTCACCCAGAGTTTCTACTGAGTACTGAAGCTCTCCAACAACCTCGGTCGAACCGTCCAAGGGAAGCAGACCCGGCGCGAGCACCGGGCGAAGCATCCTGTAGCTACCGTAAAGTCCCCACAAATATAAACAAGGAGGGCATTCCCTCCGCTTCTGTTGTAATTCAGATTGATTTAGTTTGTAATAAGCTTTCTTATAAATACAAACGAAATCCCTCCATTTTCCCGGGAAAATCAGAAATTTACACCTACAGTTCCCCACGTTCTTGAACAGTTAGTGGCCACGTGTTGGTGGTTTTCAAAGCAATTTTGACCCTCTGAGAACTGTCTTGCGTGCGCGAGACAGTAAAAGTCTGTCTCGCTTGGGCGAGACAGTAAAGTCTGTCTCGCCTGGGCGAGACAGTAAAATTCTGTCTCGCTTGGCGAGACAGTAAAGTCTGTCTCGCCTGGCGAGACAGTAAAGTCTGTCTCGCCTGGCGAGACAGTAAAGTCTGTCTCGCCTGGCGAGACAACCCAAACTTATGTTCTTTTTTGGTATTTTGGATGTCTTCTTCTAGAGCTGAGTTTGGATATCTTTCAGCATTTTTTAACGCCTACAGCCGTCTTCAGGCTTCCCCACAAAACTGCCAACTCCTATACCTCCATAAGCTTCTGCAATTGGTATTACGCAGCTTTTCAGACTCCCAATTACAACTTAAACACATCTTGCCTAAAGGACATTAGGCACATGTATGCTTTAAGAAAGGGGTCCAAGACATCCCGCTTGAGAGGGATTGATGAGTTCCTAGCTGTTGAAAACCAGCCTGCTGGGCAGGAAGAAGAGCAAAGAGCTGAGCCTGTTCAGGCGGAAGAGCAACAAGCGGTTAATCTCCCCGTGACCAGAGCAGCTGGGAAGAGAAAACTCTCAGCGGATGAGGCCGGCAAATATGATAAACAGATTCGTCAGAAGTTGCTGGTTGATTCTCCCCCCAAAGGCCAACAAAAGTCTAAGTTGATGGCAGATGCCATCAGAGCTGCCGAGGATGAAGAACAACAGGAATCTTCTGTTGCGGGCTTGCTACATAGGACTGGGCTTCGCTCTCATGGGCCAGCCCTTTCGGGCGATGTTTCTTCTTACCATCCCCGTCAAGATGAAGAGG
Organism: Asparagus kiusianus; assembly: GCA_022839385.1. NCBI lineage: Eukaryota > Viridiplantae > Streptophyta > Magnoliopsida > Asparagales > Asparagaceae > Asparagus > Asparagus kiusianus. Next base: position 25,418 of record BQKN01052469.1, on the reverse strand, counting down.
ATGAGTTTATGATCGCAGATGCAGAATCTGCACCGGTGATGGACCTTCCTAAGTCTCCGGTATTGGAGCAGAGGGATATCGAAGAGAATCCATCCCATTCTCCTTCCTTGCTAATGTCACAAGCTGGTGATTTGGTGCCCAGTCCTACAACGGGACTTATGACTAAACCAGCTGCTGACACCAGTCTTCCTGAACCTTCAGCTATCCGGGATGATGAGGAGCGAGTTGATTATGAAGGCTCCTCGGTTGGTAATGAGGCTGACGAAGATAGAGATGATGAGGATGCTGAAGTTAGCAATTTACCGGGTGATGATGCGGAGGATGAGGAGCATAATTCAATGGATGACATAACTCTTTTTGACGATGCTCCCAAGGCTCCATCTGATAAAGCATCTGGTTATACTCCTTTTTATCTCACCGGTAAGCTTAGTTTGTTTCGACTTATCCCGCACGCTTTTTCCGCGTTCTGATCGTTTTTTCGTGCAGGTTCACCTACTCCCGGGACTACTTCAGCTGCTCCTTTAGAGCAAGAACCTGCGCTGGCGTCGGCTCCTCCACAAGAGCAACATCTACCTGGTTCACCCAAGGCAACTGCTCCGCCTGCCACATTGCCTGAGACCACTGCAGTGACTCCTCTTCCAGAACAGCAGCTTGAGCCAGTGTCAGCCCCTTTGCAGGGACAAGCTTTGCATGACCCCTCTGCGGTGGAAGCTTCACCGAAAGCTGTGATGAAGATCTCACTCACTCCGACAGAGGCTGGGCCAAGCTCATCTCAAGCGAAGGCATTGATGGCTTTGACCTCAAGTCCTTCGCAACTGAACATTTCAATTGTTTCTGCAGCTTCGGCACCTGGATCGCCTGCTAGTCATCATCTTGAGGCACCGATCTCAACTGCCGGAGGGGTATCTTTAGGTGCGGCTGTCAGGCTTGCTAATGCACCTAAATTCCTTCAGATCTCTTTAGCATACCTGAATGTCCTTGTGAAGATGGTGGTTGAGTCCATGATGAATGGTCAAGGAACTTTGAACTCCTTTCGACCTCTTCTGGAGGCAGGGTTAAATGGAGTCAGGAGCGTGGGCGACACTCAATGGTTCGAGCGCTGTTCAGGAATTATTCTTCGTTTGGAAGAGAAATTAGAACGCTTCGAGGCAATGGGCCACATGGAACTATAGCCGCAGATTATGTTAACTTTGGCTAAGCTTCAGGTCGCAGAGGTAATTCAGCGAGAAGCACTAGAACGGGACTTGGCCGAAAAAGAGTGTCAGATTGCGGAGCTTCATGAGCGGAACACTCTGAAGCGAGAAGAACTAGAACGCTCAACTGCTTCTATGAATTTGCTCCGGGACAAACTTGTTGAAGCTGAAGCCGAAGTCCTACGATTAAAGGCTGAAGTTTCTCGTGAAGAAGGTATTGTCAATCTCCTTAGCACTCAGAATGCAAATGGTGCTTTGGAATATCATACCCAGTCTCTAGCCCTAGAACAGGCTAGGAACAAAATGGCGGCCTTTATCGTACCGAGTGCGGATGAACTCCGGGCCAAGGCTGAAGCTATGGTGCGAGCTAATCACGAGAAAGAATTAGCTGAGCTCAGGACTCAACTCACAGCTTTTGATTTGATGCGTGAGTGAACTTTTTTTTTGTAAGGTTCTTTTGATAAGAACAAGTTTGTCTTGTATCACTTTCTTTTGGTTTTTGAATAAAAAGTAATATTGATCCTTTAGTGTTCCTTGCATTTATCATGTCTTGATTTTAGACAACGAATCACGAGGAATACTCGAAAATTTTCTATTGTAAGGTAACTCTAGAAAACTTCCGACTGCTGGGGATAAACATTTGATTATTCTCCCAGAATCAAGTTGTAAAACAGAATCCTTCCCATGTTATTTTGGTTTTAAACACTGAAAGAAGTCTATAAATGCCAGAGATGTAATTCTGACTTGGTAAGGGGAATATTGCGATCAGGGCAATTTTGAGGACTTATCGCTCTATTGGGGAGAGTCGATAAGTTGATGTTTGTCAGAGGTGTAATTTTAACGAGACGAGAGAGAAATTGCGATCAGGGCAATTTTGAGGACTTATCGCTCTATTGGGGAGAGTCGATAAGTTGATGTTTGTCAGAGGTGTAATTTTAACGTGACGAGAGAGAAATTGCGATCAGGGCAATTTTGAGGACTTATCGCTCTATTGGGGAGAATCGATAAGTTGATGTTTTTCAGAGATGTGATATTAACGTGACAAGAGAGAAATTACGATCAGGGCAATTTTGAGGACTTATCGCTCTATTGGGGAGAGTCGATAAGTTGACATTTGTCAGAGGTGTGATATTAACATGACGAGAGAGAAATTGCGATCAGGGCAATTTTGAGGACTTATCGCTCTATTGGGAAGAGTCGATAAGTTGACATTTTTCAGAGGTGTGATATTAACGTGACGTCTGTGGGGATAAAATTCTTTTATGTCTTGCTGGGGAAAGTCACTAAGTATTATCGGAGTGATGAGTTATGATACTTAGGATTTGAACAAGATTTTGGGTAGTTTCATTACCCCACTGGAAGGAGTTGATAAACTGGTTATTTATTGCCCTGTTGGAGAGAGCTAATAAATTAACAATAATCTGAGTGATTTTGAGGACTTATCGTTCTGTTGATGAGAATCGATAAGTGGATTTTAACAGAGGAATTATAGTCATATTGGTAGTGATAATAACTAGATTCAATCTCTGTTAGGGTGATGACCATCTGAGGTGCAATATTAACCTGATGGGTTGAGGAGATACAGAGTTTTGAACGCACTCTGCTGAAAGAATCCATGAACTTAGAGAATAAATATCAAGGATTCTTCATTTGGAAGAGTTATAACGCTAAGGTGACCCTTGCGTTTGAGGTATGAAACGCGAGGTTAAGAACCTTCATAACGCTGGTCTGAGTCTAGCGTTTGAACGTGGGTGTGAACTTCGCGTTGAGATTAAAGTCTTAACTGACTTTATCTAAAAACGTAAAAGATTTACGTTTTGAAATATAAAACGGTTGGGATTCTTTTAGAGTCCCGAACCATCTCAACAGCTTGATAGCTGTTATAAATAGACCTTAGTGGTCACATCAAGAGTCATTCGACTCTTTCCACTTTCGGCCATTTCCAAGAACGAGAAATCTCGTTTGACTTCGGCGAGATCTCCGACGAACTTCGTCTCCTTCGTTCGAAAACGCCTCCTCCGATCTACTGTGCTGATGGCGCCACGGAGGACAGGTTCAAGCTCCAAGAAAGTCGCCGGAGCGACTTCCGAAACACCGTCGGTTGAGGACGCCGGCGGTGTTCCCGTTCGTGCTAGGATGTCGCCGTCGTCCCCGCCGTCCAAGGAGTTTCCCTGTCGTGGTAAGTGCTGACTGAAAGAACTTGCTTTGGCAAGTTTTCTGAAAACCCTAGATGGGTTCTTGATAACGAGGAAGATGACTCATTTTAACTCGATGAAAACGCGGGGTTGGGATCCCCTTTGGGTCCCGACCCTCGCGTTCCAATTTTTTTTTAACACGAGGTTCGACTCTCGCGTTTGAGACTTCTGACGCGATGCTCGACCCTCGCGTTGGAGATTTTGACATGAGACTTAAACCCTTTATGTTTTGGGTTCTATCTCTATGTCGATAGCTCACTTATAGCTGCTAACATCTGCTTTTTGATTGTGCAGTGCTTCTACCAAACGTGCCGCTTTCACAAGAGCATCATTTTGGGTATATTGACGGGCCTGATGCGAATGAAATTTTTAGCCTTCACAACATAATTCCGCTTTGTAGTTTCGCTGATTCGGAGAGAACGGACATGATTAGATCTCCTCAATGTTCTACTCTTAGAATTTTGATCACTGACTTAAACATGGAGACCCCTGCTGGTCGTACTCAGTTTCCCAAACCAGTGTTCATATTCGGAGATCGAATATCCATCGAGGATCACCTCCTATATGCAGAAGACTCGAAGTTGTTGCGAAAAGTTAGTAATCGCTACTTCTTCCTTCCGAATATGAAGAGGATGTACCCCCTCTCCTACTTCTTAAATGCAAGCCGCCGTCGGAGTCTGACTTTCGACATAGTCAAAGAGAAGGAAAATGTGTCGTTTGGATCTGGTCGACGGGCTCGTACACAAATCGGAGGGCAGCTCAAGGGATTGAGACCTGGTTTATTTGAGAAGAAGGACCAGATTCCGGAAATGCCACGCCCAGCGAACCTCTTTATTCGCCAATTCCTTGCAACTCAGGGTGAATTTTCTACCCAATTGTTCAGGTCCCCTAGATGGGTTTATTCTGGAGAAGGAGGTTGGTGGACCCGCATGATCGACTTCGTTCTTGATGAACTTAAGGAATCACTCACTCAATCGGGTCTCACCATTCCCGTGTTAGCTACTCGACGGGGTGTCGTGTAGAGTTATCATAACTTCTTCGCTATGTTGGAGAAGTATAACCCTGATAGCTGCACATTCTTTACACCTGCAGGAGAGTTAGGTTTTGCTCTTCATAAGATGCAAGCAGTATCGGGATTGTCACTTGGGAAAACACCCTACGAAGAGTTCATCCCCACTACTGAAGAGCTTTCTCAGCTAAGGTTGGCGCACCTAGAAATTTATGCTACTTTCTGGGAGTTGATGTGCCACTTCCACATATGTGCTCAAGTCTGTGGGACGCGTGGGGGAGGCATCATGCATACCACGTGGGCAGAGTATCTCTTTCAGAACTTAAACCGGAAAGAGGCAGCCGTCTCTCATGTTGCAGCCATCTCTCCCAAGATGGCCAAAGCTCGGATTAAGGCTTCTAATGCCACCTACACAACAGAGCATATGGAAGATGATTTCGAGGCTGGTATCGAGTTCGAAAGTTTCCACCACCAGGCCACAGTCCCTATTTCTGATGCGGCTCTTCTCGCGGGCTTCTTCATGATTTGGCTGAAGTGGTGCGTGGTATCGACAAAACCAGCTGAGGCTATATTAGCTGAGGTTGTGTACCCAGCTACTTTATTAGCGCATGGAAGACCTGTGAGTCTCCTAACCGCTATGGTCGGCTGTATACAAAATAGCCTGAGGATGTTGACCTCAGAACTTCTCAGCGCTTTAGAAATTACAGCTGTCAAGAAGAAAGCTGGGAGAGCTCCCCCGCCTCGTGTACCAATGCCATATACATATTTGGTGGCCTGGTTTGTACTGCACTGCCCCTCACTGATGACAGGAGTATACGAGGGCGACGATGATTATACTCCCTTCGTACAGAGATTAGAGTCGGCCACGTGGACGTATTCTTACATAGTTAGGGCTCGACAACTCCTATCTCGGGAAGATAGTTATCGGATTTTCTGTTGCGCTCCTGACTTTGACGGAGCTGATGTAGAAAATGCTCTCTTCATAGACTTGCTTTTTGAAGGCTCGCCTTCTTTGGAAGAGGGCACATTCAACTGGCTTCTTATGATCAGGTTAGGCTACCTGGTCTACCGCTTGCGGGAGAAGTGCTTCATTGAGCCTTATGTGCCTTCTCGATTCGCTAGGTAATTCGGATATGACCAGCTTTATGTTGGCAATCCCAACCCGGCATTGGCTCATATTGGGAATTTGTATGAAGGAGCTCGCGCATGGTACTTCTTCTCAGCGGGAGGAACTCACGCGCACTTCACTTTGCCTAACTCGTCGTCCGGTTGTTCTACCGTTGCAGATTTTCACAACTGGTTTGAAGAGGTCTCCCAAATCTCGGACTATGATGTCTATGCTTCCTGCATAAGTGAGATTCGAGAGTTGTATCGTTTGAGGAGTAGATCTTCGAGTTCCCGTTTGCCGGGGATAGAAGAATTCCTATCTTGTGAACAGGAAGCATCCGGAGCTGTTGAAGCTCCTAGGAATTTGTCCACCATCGAGCCTCCCAAGGAAGAAACTCCTATGGAGATCGAAGAGGAAACACCGATTGCTGATTCTCCCGAAGAAAAGCTAATTCCAGAAGCGTCTGCTCTTGAACCTCGTCTTCTGAGATCGGGTAAGAAGGCTCTTTCTGCTGCTGAACAATGCGAGTATGACAGGAGGGTGCGTAAACGACTGCCTGTCGTAGCCAAAAATTCAAAGAAGACCAAGTTGATGGGAGACGCGATACGATCAGCACGTGCTGCACCTCCTAAAAATAGAGAGGATATTACACTTCCAGCCACTCCTCCAAGTCTTGAAACGACAATCGGTGAGCAGAAAGAAGATATCTTAGGCTCCATGTCAGAGATGATCAAAAAATTCTTATCTGAAGCCCCGCACACCTCTACTCGCACTGATTATGCGAACTGCTTCGTTTATCCGACTGCTCCACCCCCAAGCTCTGAAACACTGGGGGAGCTCATCGGACAACTAGAACGTTGGATGAAAATAACCATCGACGTTGTTAGTCTTGGAGACGTAAGTTACAAGGTTTTTGAACCTCATTTGCTGGAATGCTTGGCTAAGATCAAGCATCAGGGCGATAAAATATGGGCCGAGAACTGTCGTGAGAGCCTCATCATCTTGGAATATGAGCTGGAATTCCTCTCCATGCTGCAACGTGACGACATAGGCCCAGAAGTGGATCGGGCTCTTTCTGAGGCCAAGGCTTCGAGAGCACAACAACAAGAGGATCTTCGGAAGAGTTTATCCGAAACAGAACCTCGTCTTGCTCACCTGCGTGAGGAACATCTCCAGGTACAGAGAGACATGGGCAACCTTACTGTGGGTCTCCGGGATACTGCAGCAGAGCTTGCTCGCGCCGGTATCGAAGCACCTCAGATAAACATTCAGCTAGCTGATGGTGTGGAAATTTTAAAAGGATTTGCTGCTTACTGCGACGGACTCTTCAAATGCTATTGCGACGAAATCGTTGCTGCCGACAAGCTTCGGCGAGAACTTACAGAAGCAACACCTAATGCAGAGGAGCTCAAGAGCAAGATTACTGAAGAAATCAGAAAGGCTCGCGAGGTGAATAAATCAGCGCTGAAATCTAAGCTCAAGTATTTTAGACTGATGAGTCCCGATGCTTAGGATTTGCGCCATTTTTGGTGGAGGAATAAATTTGTATCATTTTCCTTTCAATTGCTTTCATCTTTGTATTGGAATTAACAATATTAAATGGAAATGATTTCATTTTGGTTTTCATCATCTCTTTTATTGAAATATGATTTCAAGACAATGAACAGTAATGCAAATGCTGTAAATATAGTGTCAACTCAATATGAAAATGAAATTCTCTTTATTATTACTTGAAATAATTCTAGAAAATTTCAATCGTCAGAGGTGTAGTGTTAACATGACGAAATACAAATAGAATTATACTATAAATTGGCAACCCCCAGCCTGATTTAGCTAGGGTTTAAGGGGCTACATGATTCACGGGAAATATCTCTTTAAGAATTTCCCATTGATCGGCATCATGAGCCTGTCTCCTTTTTGATTAATAAGGCGATAGGCTCCATTCGAATAAACTGATTCTATTATGAAGGGCCCCTCCCACTTAGGATTAAACTTCCCTTTGGTTTTGTGTGTCATCACCATGGGTCGCCTGTTGGCCAAAACCAAATCGCCTTTTTTGAAGGTCCGTTCCTTAACCTTTTTGTTGTAGGCCTTGGAAATACGGGCTTGATACAATTCGATCTGCTGCTGAGCTTGGAGTCTTTTGTCGTCTAGGGCTTCAAGTTCTTGCAGACGCCGTTGATGCTTTTCTTGTTTTGTTAGTCTCGTCGTGATAGCGACTCTTAGAGAAGGAATCTGGATCTCCAGTGGCAATACGGCTTCACAGCCATATACCAGCGAGAACGGTGTAGCTCTCGTAGAGGTCCTCACCGTTGTGCGGTAAGCCCATAGACATTCGCCGAGCCTTTCATCCCAATCGCGCCGACTCTTAGAAACAAACTTTTTGAGAAGCTTCACTATGGTTTTGTTGAAAGCTTCTGCAAGACCATTTGCTGGCGGATAATATGCTGTAGATGTGACGCTCTGAATTCTGAATTTGTCACAAAACCTCTGGAACCCAAAACTGACGAATTGTGTCCCGTTGTCGTGAACTATCCGTCTTGGGACTCCAAAACGGTAGACAACATGGTGTTTGATGAACTTGATCACGTTGGAAATCTTGACTTCTTTCAACGGGATTACCTCCGCCCATTTGGAGAAGTAATCGGTCACGGCCAGAATGAACCGGTGCCCTTTGGAAGTCGGAGGAGAAATTGGTCCTACGATATCCATATCCCATTCTTCAAATGGCCAGGACGCAGATGTGGGATGTAAGTTCCCAGGTGCTTGGTGGATGAAATCCCCATGAATTTGACATGCGTGACAACGTTTAGCGTAGTCAACCGCGTCTGAGAACATCTTTGGCCAGTAATAGCCAATTTGACGGAGGCGATCTCCTAATTTAGCTCCGGGCTAATGAGCTCCGCACATTCCATCGTGAGCTTCCTTGAGGGCCTCTTTTGCTTCTTTTTGAGAAAGACATCGAAGCAGAATGCCGTCATGGGATTTACGATACAGAATCTGAGAGACTGCATCGTAATAGAATCGGAGGGCCTTTCTGGCGGCCGCTTCCTTAGGGTCGTCGGGTAGAATTCCGTACAGGACGTAGTTAATATATGGGAATCGCCAATCTCTAGATTCGAACTCTATGGAGGTTATACAGACCTCTTCCGACATTGTCTTGTCTGAGTTTTCCTCCTTAGGAATCTTGGAGGAGTATAGTTCACGTCCTGAGACTAGGATAGTCGTTTCGGTACCTGGCGGTAATGCTAGCGAAGTTGCCAATGAAGCCAAAGCATCTGCGTAAGCGTTCTGGGCTCGTCGAATGTATTCAATAAAGAATCCCTCGAACCTCTTAGCTTGCTTCAGCACTGCGAAGTAGTACGTGATTAAGTCCTCATGACGTACTTCATATTCCCCTCGAACTTGATTTACAATTAACTAAGAGTCACCATAGGCCTCAAGATGCCGAATATTGAGTTCTTCGGCGAGTCGCATCCCTAGTAACAAAGCATTATATTCAGCTATATTGTTGGTACATGGTTCGATTAGGGAAAATCCTCTTGGGATTACGTGACCGTTAGGAGAGACGAACACCACCCCTACTCCTGCGGTTTGCTCTGGACGCACCGTTGAAAAATAGTTTCCACACTTGTGTAGATTCTTGAATGACGCAAGCTTCGGCAACTTCATCAGGTAATTCTTCGTAGAGCTTAGATGTCCCTGGCACCGGGTGATCAGCTAAGAAATCTGCCAATGCTTGACCCTTGACTGCTTTTTGGGGCATGAATTGCATGTCATATTGTGACAAGAGTATGGCCCACTTTGCGAGCCGGCAGTTTAGGGACGATGGTTTTGTCATCAGAACTCTCAAAGGGTTTACCTTAGAGATGACATGAATTGTTTGTCCGACTAGGTAATGTCGCATCTTTTGAACTGCGAATACCAAAGTGAGACATTCTTTTTCGATCGGGTTATACCGATGTTCGGCTCCCATCATGGTCCTGCTTAAATAGTAGATGGCTTGCTCTTGACCTTGATCATCGTTCTGGGCCAGCAGCGCTCCTAGCGAATGTTCCATAGCCCTCACATATAACAGGAATGGTTTTCCTGATATAGGGGCCACGAGAACAGGTGGCTGGGTGAGATATTTCTTGATCTCTTCAAATGCTTTTTGACATTCCCCATCCCAAACAAAGGATACTCCTTTCTTTATGAGCTTTGAGAAAGGTTGGCAGCGCCCTGAAAGGTTAGATATGAACCTCCGGATGTAGGCCAATCTGCCTTGCAGACCTCTGAGCTCTTTGAGATTCTTCGGCGGCGGCATGTCTTGGATGGCGCGCACCTTTTCTGGATCCAGAGAAATTCCCTTGGATGTGACAATAAATCCTAGGAATTTTCCACTTGATACTCCGAGAAATATTTTGTAGGGTTCATCTTCAGCTGATGTGTCCACATGATTTCGAATATTGTCTTCAAGTCTGCAAGATGATCATCCTTACTTTGACTTTTTACCGCTATGTCATCAACGTAGCACTCTATCTTCTTACGCAGATGTTGGTGGAAGATAGCGTTCATTGCACGTTGATAAGTTGCACCTGCATTTTTCAGGCCGAAGGGCATCACTGTATAGCAATACACCCCCAGCGGTGTTCTGAATGCAGTATGCTTCTCGTCGTCTGGGTGCATCTTGATTTGATTATACCCGGAGAATCCATCCATGAAAGACATCCTTTCGTATCCACAGGTGTTGTCAATCATGACATCGATGATGGGAAGTGAAAATTCGTCTTTTGGACAGGCTACGTTAAGGTCGCGGAAATCGATGCATATACGGACCTTACCGTTTTTCTTAGGAACTGGAATAATGTTGGCTACCCAGCCTGGGTGTTGTTCTTCCCTGACAAAACCCGAGTCTATAAGCTTTTTCACTTCAGACTCGATTGATTCCATAATTTTCGGACGAACCTACGTTGTTGTTGTTTAACGGGTTTTGCATCCGGATCGATATTGAGACGATGCGTGGCCACTTTTGGGTCAAGACCGGGCATGTCTTCATAATTCCAAGCAAAGACATCTATATATTCTCGGATGAGAGATACAAGATCTTCTTTCTCAGATGGTGATAAGCTTTCGCTTATGAAAATTGGTTTGGGGTCGTGTTCATCTCCCATATTAATCTGGACCACTCTGTCCTCAGTAGGTGGTTCACGTTGTTCAAACCGCATATCCCACAGGATGTTGAGGCGTTTAATCTAAGGATCACTGGTTGATTCAATTAGTTCTTCATCACCCCCTGCGTCTTCATCTGGATGACTGGTCGAAACCATATTCACGGTCAGATTTCTAAAGAAAGGTCCGACACTGACATCAGACTCGTATGCAGATGTTCCGGATGAGTGGTCCTGACGCAGATGATTACTTATTTCATTCTCTGAGACAGCGGGAGGTGTGATAAATCCTAAACCCCTTCTAGTCTTTTGGTAGTAATCTGGGGGTTTCCCTTCGGGGGTTAGGGACATTCGGATTGGTGTTCGCCTTCCCTTCCCGAAGTTTAGACCCTGCTTTTCGTCAAAGTCATACCCCATTTGTTTCATTAACCGGAGGGAGTTAGGTTCGTGATAATAGAATTGAGGAACTCCATCATCTTCCTCCGAACTTCCTCGTTTGAGTTGTATGGGTTTGACCTTCCCGAAACAGATCGGCTTCCACCCTTTCCTTTTGGATGGGACTTTGAAGAAGGCCTTCTGTGCATCCTCTATTTCTTTATCTGAAACGAGGGATGACTCGATTGTCAACATGAGGGATGCCTTTGTACACAGTACGTGCCATGGATTGGTACCTGCATTAGCATTATTCTCTATTTGTTTATTTTTAGAGGGAACATCAGACAAGTATGCCAAAATAAAATCTTCATTAATGCACCACTCGTTCTCACTCGGTACATTATTATTGTCACCCTGACCCATTACATCAAAGTTTAATTCCCAAGGACAATCTTCATTAGGATCTGGTTTGATGTCAGCTTCATTGCCGCTGTCAACATCTTCTTTCTCCTGGGATTCCAGGTAGAAGACGGAGTCGGTGTGGAAATTTTTGACTCCTCGGAAGGGGTATTTTTCTGCAATCAGAGTTCGGACTTCCCCCTCGTCGTTAGCATACTTCATGACCTGATGCAGAGTAGATGGGACAATGCGGTTCGCATGTATCCAGGGTCATCCTAACAAGAGATTGTAGGACGTGTCCGCATCTATTATATAACAGGTCACTTCGGACTTAAGATCTCCAATTTGACACCTAAGTCTGATCTTCCCCAGGGGCCGAGTGCTATTTGCATTAAACCCAAAGATGGTTGTCTGGGTGGTGTTCAGCCGATGCATAGGAATTCCTAACACCTGCATGACCCTGTAAGGCATGATGCTGAGCGCCGAGCCCGGGTCGACCTGAACACGGCTGATCTCTGACGACCTAATGTACCCTGTGTAGTACAGAGGTCTGTCATGCTTGTGTTTGACTTGCATATCTTCTTGAGTGAAGGATATGCAAGGTAAGCTCCTTGCCGCTTGTAGACATTGCCGACAAGTCTGTTCTTCAGAAGCCTCGGGAACCGGAATGACTTGGGTGATGAAGCTCTCTGTATTCTTTAAAGCTTCTATCAGAGCTTCCTTGGTAGTGCTGGACAGTTTCAGGAGCTCATATAGCGTTATCCTGGCTGGTATGTTGGCCAGCTGCGCCATGACATTGAATTGGAAAGGTGCGCTCGATTCTCCATGTTCCTGGTGCAGATTTTTGTTAAACTGGACCTCTTTTTGTTTGTCTTTATCGTCCGGCTTCTTTGGTACAGAACCCCCAGTGTCTTGGGGCTGTTCTTCCACCTCTTGAGCGTTCTGGCCATAATCCCTCAAGTAGGCTTTCCCTGACCGAGTGTCAGGGTTGTCTCCTGGGTATGCTGCCAGGACAATCCTCTTTTCTTCTGAATCAGTGAGAGGCTTGAGGTGATCATCATTTTCAGTAACGGAGGGGCTAATCATGTTGGAAGTCTTAGCCTTGCCTCCTTTCTTCTTGGACGAGGTGTTCGTCCACTGTTGGTCTCCCACTAGATCAGGGTGGACCCACATGATTTCTCCCTTTGGGGTAGTGAGGGGTACCAACCCCCTGTCTTTCTGACCGTGCAAGTCAGTGTTCTTCATATGCATCTCTCCTTTAGGAATGGAAATGACGCCATTTGCAGTGGTCACCGGTGGGAAGTCACCGAATTGGACCGCTATCAAGTTGGTAACACTGTCTTCTGTTCGGGCTTCAATGTGAGCATGTTTGCATTTACCAGATTTTGTAGGATGTCTTTGAAGACATAACATTTTCTGGTAGGGTGGCTCAGGAACCTGTGATAACGGCAATAGTTGGGATCATCAACTTTTCCTGCCTCATCCGGTTTCCTGATTTCGGGAAGCTGCAGTTTGTTGTTCTTCCGAAGTAGTTGGAACAAGGTGTCCACGTGCTCTTCCTTGAACGAATACTGCTTTGGCGCTCTCTGTTGATTTGGCGCCTTGCCTTGCTTGGTAGGTGGTGGCACTCGCGTATAGTCGGCTGCTAAAGTCTCTTTTCCCTTAGACCGCTGGACATTTTGCTGATTGCGTTTCTGCTGTGGCTTGGGTTGTGGCTCCTCTTCAGCTTTAACTCGTGCCATTATCTCTTCATCTTGTTCTCCTTGCGACACCAACTGTCTCCAGGAGCGACATTCCGCTACCCCCATCTGTGCAAGGAGCTGAGTCTGCAGGTTGTGCCTGTAAGTTTCAACCAAGGTTGATTGGGTCATACCTGAGGGGCATCGCAATGCCATGCTGCAAAATCTCTCTACGTAGGTCTTGATGGACTCTCCCTTCTTTTGCTTAGTGGCGATAAGAGTTGGGACTGAGACCTCCGTGTCGTCCTCAAAGAACCTGGCCAAGAATAGCCTTTCCAGGTCTACCCATTTTTGGATAGATCCGGCAGGCAGTTTCATAAACCATTCAAAGGCAACTCCTTTAAGCGTACCAATGAATAAGCGGGTCAAGATGGCGTCATTTGCTACCACATCTCCAGTTTGAGATTTGAAGTAGTAAATGTGCTGATTCGGTGATCCTGTGCCATTGAAAGGTTGTAAAGTTGGGGCCTTAAATTTTGGCGGGTAGGGAGCTGTATCTCATTCCGTAGGATAAGGCCGCACCACTCCTTCTTCGCGGAGCTCGCTCCTGTTGGCAATTGCATTGAGACGAGCCTCTAGCTCATCCACTTTGGTGGACTGAGGGTGTGATTCTCTCTCTGTTTCCTTCTCGTTTTCGGAGGAGGATTCCAGATTGTGAGTTTCACGATCTGAATGTTCAGTCGCTTTTTGTTTTCCCTTAGATATGGTTCTTCGGGAAGATTCAGGTTTGTGGCCTTTTTCAGCCAGAAGCTGGGCCAACATATCCTTCACTTGGAGAAGCGTCTCCTGTTGCGCTTGGAGCATGACGTGATGTTCGTCGACTCTCTTAGCCAAGTCTTCATGATTCCCTGTTGTGTAAACAGAGACTTCACGAGCTACAACAGAGCTAGAAGATTGGGATTCGGCTATTGCCGAATGTTCCTCGTTAGAAGTGATCCCTTTAGCTAACCTTTGGTAGTTAACCGCGCGAATGGCTCCTGTACGAGTCCGGGTATGTTGGTATACCCCTTCAAATTCTTCGCACCTTTCCCGAACAGTCGGGGAATGACTCCTTTGTGATTCTTCAGGACTGGGATTGGGAGCCTTCCCCCTACCTATCACATTTATAGTGACTCTGGGGTATTCAGTCTCAGCTGTCTTCTTTTTATATCGGCGTTGTCGTTTGGCAGGCCTGACAGCGTTTGTCAATCTGTCGAATACAGACTGCCGAGGTGCAGATGTGCAGCAATGGCACTCCGAAAGGACCGTCGAAATAAGCCTCTCACATTGGCATGAGTGAGCCGCTTGTATTGTTGGTTTTCCTCTTGACAGTAATTCCCGCAGATCAGGAACTTGGGAGGAACTTTTCCCCGGGCGTGGATGTGGAGATGGAACCCCCTGCCCTTGGGTAGGTGAGATTGGTTCTTGTCGAATGTGGATTTTAAAACCACGCTGATCTTTCTGAACCTGGCGGACCTCTTGATGACCGCGTTCTTGAGAAACAACGTGAGGGTCGCGTTCTTGAAGGCCAACGCGAGGGTCGCGTCTGGACTTGTGAACATTAGGCCGAGGCCTATGTTTAAATGATGAAACAGACCCGCGAGGGTTATGTTTTGTTTGAACGCGCCCCTGGGGGTCGTGTTTAATTGGTGAAACAGACCTGCGAGGGTCATGTTCTAGTTGAACGCTTCCCTGAGGGTCGTGTTTGTTTTTGGCAGCTTCCTTCTGAGGGCTGCGTTTTGAAGAGATGACGCACCACTCAGGGTCGCGTTTCAGCTGAATTAACCGAGGCTCGTAGTCGGGCTCATTGCCCCGAAGTGAGCGTTCTGTTTTGGAAACGCTAAGTTCGGGTGAAGCTTCAGGAACGCGATTCTCGCGTTGTGCCAGCATTCGGCTTTCACGCAAGTGCGCTCGTCGTATGGATCTTCTCCGTCTGCGAGCGGCGTTCTTCTTGGCTTGTTTCAAAGCCTTAGCAGCAGCGTCTTTGACGCGCATGGAACTCATCTCCTCCAGAGGCCGTTTGTGGCCTGACGTATGTCTGGCTATCGCGGAGGTGGGATTTTCAACTAGCAGGGCTAATTTGAGTTCCTGGCCGAAGGAGAGGGCTTTCTTCAGAACAGAATCGACCTCCTTGGAGATCTTGCGGACACCACGCTTAGCCTTGGGGCTAAGCGATCCAGAGGGCAAGGCTTCCTCATATTTTGCTTGATCAAACTCTACGACGAGAGTTTCTACAGTCGTTCCCATGAGGTGGACGTCGGATTGCGCCACCACTTCTTCATCGGAAAAGCTAGTCCCCAGCAGAGTCGCCATCTTTTGTATGTAGGAAAAATTGTAATGAAGAGAATAAAAGAAAATTGAATTGAATTCCTTTAATTCCGATTACAACTTGATTACAAAAGAGAAAAAAACAAATTTGGTTTTCTCCTTTGTTTAAAACTGGGTTCTTCAAGGTAGCGATGGAGTGCCTCCTTCGATTGTACGCGTCGAAATTGCTCTCCGTTGACGATCTGACCGTCTTTATCTCGTGGGAACGATGAACTTCTGTGAGAAGTTTTATATATAACTCTCGAACGAGTTTAAGAACTCTGAACGAGTTAGAACTCTTTGGATAGAGTTGTTAGAACCGAAAATTCGGTTAATGATCAAGTTGTTATTCTGTTGTTGAAGAATTCTCTCAGATTTGATCTCCTGAGATCGATTCAAAAATCCTATCTTCAAGGATTTCGCTGCTGTTGAATCACTGAACCTGAGTGGTTGAGATCCTCCAGAATTCGCCTCTGCTGCTAACTCCTCCCTTCCAAAAGCCAGCCTCCTGATCCGATTATCAAAAATCTGATCCTCAACTCTGTTGAGTTTGTTGAGCTTTTATAGGGGGATAAGAGGTTGTAACTGACCTCTAAATCCGCTCCTACGTGGGCGTGATTTCCTCAGATCGTGGAAAAACAGTTCTGAAACCGTTCGACTCGTGTTTGAACAGGTCAAACGCCCAATCTGGCGTTCAGAACCCAACTTCGTGTCTTAGAATTGTGACGCAAGGTTGGGTGTTGGCTGAACATTGATGAACGCGAGGGTCGCTCGCGTTTTGGCTTGTTGCTTGCTTGGAAACACGCGGGTCGGTGTGGGCTGAACCCCTACGAACGCGAGGGTCGCTCACGTTGATTTGTGACTTGGAAACGCAGGGGTCGCCTGCACTTCCAGAATTATAACGCGGGGATGACTTCCGCGTTTTAGAAGAAGCTTGTTGACTTGTAACCTCTTCTGTAAGGTATTGCAAGGACCGTTGTTCTGTAATCCTAGCTTTAGCTGTTGTGGAGTGTGAAAGTCGTCAGATTGTAACTTTCACTGTAGATTGTGAAGCCTGCTGAATAGAGTTTCCATCAGTTGTCGGAAGTGTCGTCGAATTATAACTCTTCTCGATCTATGTGAAAAGTCCTCCATTTGTAGTTTTCGCTTATCGACCCGAAAGCTATTTGATTGTAGCTTTCATTGTTGGAATTTGTCGGGAATCAACATCCATAGTGTCTTTTAGACGAATATTTACCCACAACTCTCTACTAAGCAACTCGCCAACTAAGTCCAACCTTTTATTTCTAAAATCATTCCACTGCTCATCAGCATCTATAATAGTTGCTAATATAATATTGGTCATGTTGTTGTCGCAACCATCAAGATCAATCATCTCAAACATGAGGTCGTGTTTGTAGCGATTATAGTGCTGCGAATGTAATGATTTAGAAATCTCTTCTGTTTTGATCGCAATGATGAATTCTGCTTCTTGATTCGAAGGAACCATTGTCTTGTAATCTCGTAGGGATCAGCTATCTATTGTGATTTTTAGACAGCCTACAATTAGATTATTAGATTAGCTTAGATTGTTTAAAAATTATAAAGTATGAAATTACAACAATTTTCACATCACCTATTTTCTTCTTATTAGATTAGATTAGATTATTTTAAAGCAATTAATTATATTATATATTTAATTTTTTAAATCATAAAGTTTAATTATACTATTATTATTTAAATAGATATTGTTTGTATAAAAGTCAAAGAGAAGCTCACACATATCTTAAATCTCAATGCCAATTGTAATACTTACATATATGTATTGGTTAAAATAAATTTATGTATGGGCTTAACTTATATGTGTTTGCGGTGAAAGTTGATTTCTTCATTGCTGAATCTATTACACGTTTATCGATTACAGATTCAAAGTAAAATTAGTCTTTTATAAGACTTTCTTACACAATGAAAATAAAAAAATACAACTCTCTTCAAACAAACGCAACGGGTGTTTATCGCCCGTTACTTGTGTGGGATCTTGGCCTGTGATGGAGATGTTGATATCCGTGGACCAGCGTCGATCAGATCTGATTACTAAAAAATCGGGCAGAACTTCGTTTATTCGCGAAAGAATTAAGAAACCGTAGCGCTTATCTCGGCAACAACGAGATAATTACTCTTCTTAAGATTATCGCAACGGGATAATCTTAAGGAACGGACCCGAGAAACTGCAGATCTGACGAGCTCCTCTTCTTTATGCCGATGAACTCGATCCGATCTCTCCTCCTCCTCTCTAAAGTTCGTACACTTTTAATCTTCAATCCGGCAGGGCTTCACAAACTTTCTAAAAATCCAGATCTCACCAAAAATAGAGGGTCCTGGGGCTGTATTTATAGGCTCCAAGGAAGTCCAGACGGTTAAAACCGCATAACGGCCGATTTTTAGGGCTAGAGACACCCTTGGGTGTCTCAGCGAGGCCGTCAAGGGTGTTTCGGCCTTGGTCGAGACACTTTAGGGTGTATCGCTTGGGCCGAGACACCTCAGGGTGTCTTAACTCGAACTGAGATGTTTTTTTTTACATATTCGTTTGTTGGGTGTCTCGACCTTGGTCGAGACACTTTAGGGTGTCTCGCTTGGGCCAAGACACCTCAGGGTGTCTCAACTCGGGCTGAGACGTTTCTTTTTGCATATTCGTCCGTTTCCACCGTAACTTCTTCATCCGATAAGGAGATTTATAAGCTCCGATGATTAGATCATTATGGATTAAACCGGGATACAAGCGGCGTTTCCCTTTTAATAAGTGACGCGGGGTTTCCCATCAGTTCGTATCCTCGTTATTCTAAAATTCCGTTACTTCACGTAGTTCATCGATCCACTTTAAGCGTTCGTCAATGTCAATCAAGCTTCTACGAACTGGATAGTGACGTTCATCGTCTTTTCTTAACACCGAGCTGTTCGTGGAGACCTATAGGCAATTTTTGACGCCTACAGATACCCCCTCCAAAGCGTTCCAGTCTCGTTTCTTTTATAAAAGAGGCTGGAATACTTTGGATATGATTGGTCCAGCCTTCGGTCGGCATAAAGGACCTGTAGTTAGCTTCAATTCTTAACTCCTTCGATTTTCAGTCTATTCGATGTTTTGACGAATAGCTGAAGTTCTTCCGGCGCTGCGTTTATTGTCTGGCCGTCGTCGAAGTCTCAAATCTAAAATTGATGAGTTGAGTTTGGCTCGTGTCTTTGAGTTGACTTAGAACTGATTATCTCTATCGCATCGTGCTAAGTTAGGGTTTTAGATCGTCGTACGTTGACTTTTGTCACAACGCGTTGACCGGCGTTGACCTAGGGTTACGTGTTGACCGGCGTTAACTTAGGGTTTTGGATTGCTCGCCATTAACTTTGGGTTTCAGACCGTCGTACATTGATTTTTTGTCGCAATGCGTTGACCGGCGTTGACCTAGGGTTACGCGTTGGCCGGCGTTGACCTAGGGTTTCGGATTGCCTGACATCGACACAGTTTAAGCTCTTAAGGTATTGGAGTATGGCGGTTCCAAGTGTCAGGGCTGTAGGACCAACTGTTAAAACTGATTCATCTGCATGTGTGGATCTTGGATACTCGAGTCACGAGACCGACTAACGGAGCTGGTGTGTCAATGACTCGTATTTATAGAATTTTTGGCAAATTCTCAGCCATCAACGGGTTTGATGAGCCTTTACCGACTACCGTTTGAGTCGGGCTAGCATGCGGATTGTTTAAGTCCGTTCCACATGTGATGTTAAGCTAAAAGAGTTAACCCTTTTAGTGCTACGATATTGAATACGTAGACTTCGTCTTTCTCCTGTGAAAAGACTAAACAACGACGTGTATTAGACGTTGACTTAGGATTTTTGGTAAATCCTCAACCCTCAACGGATTTGACATGCTCTTACCGATTACCGTTTGAATCGGACTTACATGCAGATTGTTTTAAGTCCGTTCTGCATGTGACGTTGCGCTAAAGGAATAAACTCCCTTAGACTTGATGTTATGATATTGAATACGTAGACTTCGCCATTGTTACGGGAATAGGCTACCCGGCAACGTGTGTTAGACGCTGACGTATCCCTACTTAGGTTTTAGGATAAAAGTCACCAGACTGGAATTCTGGTGTCTTCTTCAATCGGTGAAAGACTAAACCGATAACGCGTTTTAGGCGTTGACTTATCCCTGCTTAGGATTCGAGATAAAATTCCTCACGCGTGTAAGGCACGGATTATGGTGTTATGAATAACAACATGTTACAATGTCGAATATGTGGGCTTTGGTTCTTTTTACAGTTAAGAACTAACCAGCAACGCGTGTTAAGCGTTGACTTATCCGTACTCAGGATTCGGGATAAAATTTCCCACACATGTAAGGCGCGGATCTTAGCGTTATGAATAACAACCTGCCACAATGTCGAATATGTGGGCTTTGGTTCTTTTTACGGTTAAGAACTAACCGGCAACGCGTGTTAGGCATTGACATATCCCTACTCAGGATTCGGGATAAAATTCCTCGCACGTGTAAGGCGTGGATTTTGGCGTTATGAATAACAACCTGCCACAATGTCGAATATGTGGGCTTAGGTTCTTTTTACAGTTAAGAACTAACTGGCAACGTGTGTTAGGCGCTGACTTATCCCTTCTTAGGCTTCGGGATAAAATTCCCCGTGCATGGAATGTACGGATTTGAAGTTGAGAATTGTGTCTTTTCTCAGGGTAAAGACGAACCCAAAATAGAAGAGGAAGAATTTAATATTCTATCTCCCGGCACCGAAAAGGAAGAATTTTATATTCTATCTTCAGTTGGAAAGGAAACTCGAAGTGGGATCTCCACCCCCAGAATCCGGAAAGATGAAACTAGGAGTGGGATCTCCACTCCGAGAATCGGAAAGATTCAAACGACCCTAACTTTTATAGGATTGGTTGTTTGATAAAAAAAATCCTCTTTTATTGAGGGAAAATTTCAATTTCGACCCTAACTTTTATAGGTTTGGTTGAAAAAGAAAAGATGAAAGTCTTTCATTTATCGAAAGGGATAACTCAATCTTTATCCTAACTATCTGCAGGTTTGACTAAGTGAAGTTAAAGACAATCCTAACTTTTATAGGTTTGATTGCTCAATTTGAAAGTGGACCTCTCCTTCATGGAAAGAATCGAGAGGGGAATCTAGCTTTGGCCCTAACTTTTATAGGTTTGACCTGAAAACAAAAGGAGTGGAATACAAGTAGCAGTAGAAATACTAGTTTGTACTAGCCACTCGATGGAGGATTTTAATGTTAAGTGATCAGGACTTAACGCGTCAAGCTTTGAAAATTGCCATGAATTGGCGGATAGAAATTTTAGTAGACCCACCGTCAATTGATTTGATCAAGGGGATTTTGTGAGGAAAGGTTGATCTATCGTCAAACACCAATAGGAGTTTTATGAGGGAAGATTGATCCAACGAAGCAATCGAATTTTGTCTCAGCGAAAGAGTGTTCGAAAATCGCAATGGGGGTTTAGTGTTTATCACTTTGCTTATAATGATCGGGTTATCCCTAAGAAAATTACTATAGTATTCTTCCGGGAACTTCCCGTTACATGAATCATCCACCCTCAGCTTCTTCGCGAAACTGGGTTTATCATTGCATTTGGTTACATGATCAGGTTATCCTTAAGAATATTACATATAAAAATTTTCTAGGAACTTCTCGTCAATGGTAGAAAATGGTTTAGACTCATATACCTATTGGAGTATCAGGGAGCAGCTTAACCTCTTATATCGGTCGGAGGATTGAGAAGCAGTTTATACTCTTATACTTGTTGGAGTATTGAGAAACAGTTTATACTCTTATACTTGTCGGAGCCTTGCCATTCTCGTTTGTCTTATCCTAACGTTATGACGCCGGCTTCAACCAAGGTCTGGATGTTATTCTTTAAAGTAAAGCAAGCATTGGTGGGATGAAGGATCTTTCTGTGGTACTCGCAGTACTTCGGATCCGTAGTATTATCAGCTTCCTCCTGATTCGTGATGGGTGGCAGCTTGATCTTGTTGTTTTAAGAAGGGTCTCGAAGATGGCTGGAACGTCTTCGTCTTTGAATGAGTACTCTTTTTGGAGCCTCAGATCCGAACTCTTCTGCTGTCTTCGGGGCTGCTGTTACGACGTCTGATTAATGTCAACAACTGTTATAGGTGCCTTCCCTTCCTTATGGGAAACAAGACTTGGATTCAGAGGGTTAGCCATCGGTTGGCATCTTTCGACCTTCCTCCTTCTAAGGAAGCGTTCGGCCTGCTCCCCGTGTACCTTCAATTCTTTCCAGGCATTGATCGGCTCTACTCCCATAACGTCCAAGATGTTAATGGACAAGTTATTATGACGGGTCTGCAAGATGAATTCCTCCATGATGGGATCCTTACGGTTCATTGCCTGATTGCGGAAGTATTTGATGAAGGTATCCACCGACTCTCCGTCTTTCTGTTTCTCATCGAAGAGTGTCCTGATCGACACTTCGGCGTCATCATCGAAGAAATGAGCAAGGAACATGCTCTCCAGGTCCTCCCAACTATTGATGCTTTTAGGTTTGAGACGGCGGTACCAATCGAAGGTAGGCCCGTGAAGGGTGCCAACGAAAGACCGCACCATCAAGGGCTCGTTGCCAGAAATTATTCCCAAGTGGGATTTAAAGTAGATCAGATACTGAGTGGGCGAGCCCTTCCCGTCGAACGGCGTGAAGTTGATCATGTTGAACTTTGCTAGATACGGAATCGAATCCCACTTTCTTGGATAGGGAGACAGAATACCGGTCCTTTTTATCCCCTGAGTAGACATCATCACGTTGATTTTGCTCTCGAGGTCCTTTATTTTCTCGTCCTCATCTGTATCAGATCTTGGATGATTCCTGAGAAGAATAACGGGGCCATTCCCAGTATTATCATCATCAGTGGGACCACCCCTAGTATTGTTGTCTTCGATGGGATCACCCCCAGTGTTCTGGTCAAAGAGAGGGTTCTTAGCATTGAGACATTCATCCACCTCTGAATCGTTACCTACTTGGTTAGCGAGGTTACGACAGCTGGATTCACCGAATTGATTGGACAGAACCCGAATTTGTTGATCATGCTCTTCCCTCATTCGCATCATGGCCATTTCCATTTCGAACTTGAAGTTCTCTTTTTGTTTGGCCAAGGCATCCTCAACCATTTTGGTGACCTCTTCTGTGCTAATCATCAACACTTCGCGGGATTGACCTAGGCTGGATACTATTTTGTCAGAAGTGACTGCAGAGTTGGCATCTGACACTTCATCATCCGAGGATAATCCTTGATTCATCCTCTGATAGTCCCTTTGTCTAACGGTTCCCGACTGTAACCGAGTTATATGTTGGGATATGTCCGAAAGATGACGAGGATTGAAGCTTCGCGTTGACTTACCCTTATCAACCATATTAACTGTGACTTCTGGAAGTTCGTCATCTTGCGCAGTTGGCCTTTTTCTACAGAAACGCCTTGGCTTGGTCCTGGACGTTCTGGGGGAGATCCTTTCAAATACCGAGACCCTCTGTGGAGCAGTCTTGGAGCAGCTACACGCTGATAATACTACCCTAATAATTTTGGTACACGGACAGTGAGAGTCCGCTTCCTAGGTAATTCTCTTTTGAGATTTATTCGTACCCCCAGCCCGATAGTACAACTCCTCGACGTTGCAGTCAGAGCAACCTATCGGCTGTTTATATGAATTGTCAGGTATAACGCACTCTTCTGTCTGTCGCATTTTTATCTGAGTAAACATCGTCTTGTTGGCGTCTACAGGAGTCACACGTTTGGAATCACACCTTTGTGAGGGTGAAACCTTAACGGGCTCCGGGTTTTCTGCACGTACCCCCAAGTGGGTCGTTGTAGAAATTAATTTATTAGGAGGTCACGTACGACCCCTAGTCCAGATGTTTGCTCGAAGCTCCTTCAACAATCTTAAGCTTTCCTTAACGGACGCTTTTCCTCGATCCTCGGGTAGAGAACCGATGTGATCCTTCAATGGGACCCTAGATTTGGGGAGATCCACGCTGTCATAGGGCTTCACCAGAGGTGCAGAAGCAGGACCTGGAGTTGACGAAGGCCGCAGAGCAACGTCGCCTGCTTTTGCCTTAGGCGCTGATTTGGCTTTTGGCATCCAAACTTGTTTGGATCTCGGCGATCTCTTAACTGCCTCGTCCTTTTGCATTTCATGTGCTTTTTTGCACAAGGGTCCGGGCATGCGCAAACAAGGCGCGGCGCTTCTGAATTCGCTCCTCGAGCGTAGAGTGGGTTCGTTTGACACGAACCCATTCGTTAATCGGAGGTCGGAAGGAGGATCCCGACGCTGGTCGTGGTGATAGATTAGCCACTTGGCGCTTTCTGAACTCCAGATCTGCTTGGTAATGGAGTCCATCCACCTGATCCAAAGCCTTGACGAATTAGCACGCGAGGCGTTGGCGTTTCCTTTGATGTGCTCTCTTTGATAGAGTTGGCGCACCTTCAGCAGTCGGCTCCTTGATCGCGAAGGAGTTCAGATCTGCATATCTGATCTCATTAGATGCCGGCAGATCGTTACAAGGTGTAACTGTAGCATCGACTACAGGGAGATCGACTTCTCGGGTCTTCAGATCTGGAGACCGACGGATGTTCTGGGAGGAGGATATCTTCCTGCGCTTATGAGGAGGAACAGATCTGGAGGAGGAGGAGGAGATGTACTCTTCAAATTTCTGCTGGTCGAATTCGTACTCGACCTCTTCGAACACCAGGATCTTGATCGTCGGTTGCGGCACGACGGCTTCGACAGCGAAGCTGTTCACTCCCATTGTGGTCGCCAGCGTGTTTGCGGTGAAAGTTAATTTCTTCATTGCTGAATCTATTACACGTTTATCGATTACAGATTCAAAGTAAAATTAGTCTTTTTATAAGACTTTCTTACACAATGAAAATAATAAAAAATATAACTCTCTTCAAACAAACGCAACGGGTGTTCATCGCCCGCTGCTTGCGTGGGATCTTGGCCTGTGACGAGGATGTTGATATCCGTGGACCACCGTCGATCAGATCTAATTACTGAAAAATCGGGCAGAGCTTCGTTGATTCGCGAAGGAATCAAAAAACCGTAGCGCTTATCTCGGCAACGGCGAGATAATTGCTCTTCTTAAGATTATCTCAACGGGATAATCTTAAGGAACGGACCCGGGGAACTGCAGATCTGACGAGCTCCTCTTCTTTATGCCGATGAACTCGATCTGATCTCTCCTCCTCCTCTCTGAAGTTTGTACACTTTTAATCTTCAATCCGGCAGGGCTTTACCAACTTTCTAAAAATCCAAATCTCCCCAAAAATAGAGGGTCCTGGGGCTGTATTTATAGGCTCCAAGTAAGTCCAGGTGGTTAAAACCACATAACGGCTGATTTTTAGGGCTGGAGACACCCTTGAGTGTCTCAGCGAGGCCGAGACACCCTTGGGTGTCTCTTGGGCCGAGACACCTCGGGGTTTCTCAACTCGGGCTGAGACGATTCTTTTTGCATATTCGTCCGTTTTCATCGTAACTTCTTCATCCAGACTCGGATTTGAGTGATTTGAATTGCACTGGAAAGCCGATGAGGAGATTTATAAGCTCCGATGATTAGATCATTATGGATTAAATTGGGATACAAGCGTCGTTTCCCCTTTTATAAGCGACGCGGGGTTCCCGATCAGTTCGTATCCTCGTTATTCTAAAATTCTGTTACTTCACGTAGTTCGTCGATCCACTTTAAGCGTTCGTCGACGTCAGTCAAGCTTCTGTGAACTAGATAGTGATGTTCATCGTCTTTTCTTAACACCGAGCTGTTCATGAAGACCTATAGGTAATTTTCGACGCCTACAATATGTTCCTATTTTAACCGATTAGATAATTTAGATTTTATTAACATCCAAACTCTTCCATAAAATCAAAATAGAGCAGCAATGCTATATATATATATATAT
>BQKN01052468.1:0-17247 GCA_022839385.1 Asparagus kiusianus | reverse complement strand
AATATCTAATAAGATTAGCAATAACCCTATTCACCCCCCTCTAGGGTTCCTTCCTAGTGGTATCAGGGTACTTTCAGGGCGGTGTTAGTCGACACATACTAGTCGACACGAAGGGCGGTGTTAGTCGACTCATGTTAGTCAACACATGTTAGTCGACACACGTCAGTCGACACGAAAGGTGTCACTACTCGACACGCCTCATGTCGACTCGGAAACAGATTAGGAAAGTTTCATATTTTTGGTTATTTCCTTTTAAATTCGGACTTTTTTTATGATTAGGGTTAGGATATGGTTAGTTGGCTATAAATATTAGTTACTTTTGTAAATCGAGAATTAACTTTTTAATTATTGAATCAAGAGAAATTTCTCCATTGTTTTCTTCCCTAAACTTGGGAAAATTAGGGCTTGTGGATTCAAGCTTGTTATCTACCTGTTATTGTCAGGGCTCGTCGGCATCAGAATGATATCCGATCGGCCTCCACGTTTCTACGTTTGCGTCAAGTGGTATCAGAGTTTCGACTTTAACATCCTCAACAATGGCAGGTGACGGTGAGAAGGAGCTTTCTCTACAGGATCTTTTCGCGAGGATGGATTCTACGGATGGAAGATTTGGCACGTTGGAGGCGTCTCTTTAGAACCTTCAACAAGCCATTGAAGGACTTACCCTTCACCTTAACAATGAGAATAACTTCGCCGACGGTCTTCACCTAAGTGGACTCAGAGTTAGGCTATCCCGACATCCACCCCCTACAATCCTCAAACATCTCCAGTTCATCCCCCTCCAAATCATCCCGTCCAAACTAACCACCTCCATATCAACCCCCCTCCATATCAACCTCCTCCATATCAAACCCCTCCACATCATAGACGACATCCCAACCAACCCCTCTCCCATGATGAATCCAGTGACGAAGGAGCGGACTATAGTGCCTAATTTGAGGGACCATGGTACGACAACGTCTCTAGCGAAGAAGAAGGAGAGAGACCTTATGGTAGAGGTCGGGGTAGAGGCTTCAACCCTCGTCACAACTATCACCGACAGGATAGACATCACCACAACCAAGAGTACCGAATGAAGGTAGAGCTCCATTCCTTTGGAGAAAATTTGGACATAGAGGCTTTCCTGGATTGGCTCTACGAAGTGGAGAAGTTTTTTGAGATGGCTAATATTCCGAAGCAAACCAAGTGAAGTTTGTGGCATATTGCCTTAAAGGAGGAGCCGCGGTCTGGTGGGATCAGACTCAAAACACTAGACGATGACAAGGCAAGCAACCAGTTTGGGTTTGGCAACACATGAAGCAGTTACTACAAGCTAGGTTCCTACCACTCGACTACCAACAAATTCTCTACAACCAGTTCGAGCAATACCGTCAAGGAATCAGATCAGTAAGCGCTTATACCGAAGAGTTCTTTTGTCTTACTTCTCGTTGCGATTTGTCTATGAGCGAAGAGCAACTCGTGGCAAAATATATCAAAGGTTTGAAGTATTCAATTCAAGAGAAGGTGCCCATGTACAACGTGTACTATGTGGATGAAGCCCATAACATGGTTCTCAAGGCGGAAAGATTGTCTTCCAAAGCGTTACCTTTCAGACGAACTGAACAGGGAGGTTCGGTCGAGAAGGTGAGAGGAGAGTCGGCCGGGCAAAGGATGATTGATCGGCCTGTTCCTCCACGATCGGCCGAGCAGTCGACAACTCAACCATAGCCCCCAACGACTCAAGAAAGTCCGTATGCCAAGCCGGCTGTAGGGAAGTGTTTCCAATGTCTCCAACCAGGGCATAAGTCCAACGATTGCCCTCAATAGCGAAAGGTCAATCTTGCGGATTATGAGGAAGCTGAGGATGGACACACAACATTTGAATAAGAGTATGAGGAAGATGTTGCTGAGATTGAGGGCGACAATGTGTCGTGTGTTGTTCAAACTCCTATGCACTTAAAAGACACCAGATTCATCATAACGACACCAAATTTTCTTTTCTAGGTATTCGGTCAATAATAAGGTGTGCACCCTCATCATTGACAATGGAAACTATGAAAATATAGTGTCAAAGGCCTTGGTGGACCACTTGAAACTGCCGACTGAAGCAAAACCCATGCCTTATACCATAGGATGGATCAAGAAGGGTCCCTCCATGAAGGTGACCGAAGTATGTTGCATGCCACTATCACTAGGCAAGACTTATAGTGATTCTGTTACTTGTGATGTTGTGGATATGGACGTGTGCCATGTCTTGTTGGGGCGGTGGTGGCAGTATGATGCTGATGCTAAGCATGGCGGCAAGAAGAACGAATACTCTTTCATATGGATGAACAAGAAGATTATTTTACCACCAATTTCACCCTCCCCAAAGAACCCAAAGGATCAAAAATCCAAACGTATTTCTCTTTGCAACAAGGGAGAATTTCTGACTGAGTCAAAAGAGTTGAAGCAGAGGTTTACCTTAGTGGGGAAGGAGGAATTGAAGACGCCCATGGAGGTTTAAGAGAGGATGAAGTCGCTACTTAAGGAGTTCGAAGTGTTGATTCCTGAAGAGCTGCCAGCGGGTCTTCCTCCTATGAGGGATATTCAGTACCACATTGATTTTATTCTGGGTTCAGTACTTCCTAATCTCCCTTATTATTGCATGAACCTGTAGGAGAAGACAATTTTAAAGGACACCATTGAGGACCTTATTAAGAAAGGCCACGTTCGAGAGAGTATGAGTCTATACGCAGTTCCGACCCTGTTGACACCAAAGAAAGATGGGAGTTGGAGGATGTGTGTGGATAGTCGAGCCATTAACAAGATTACAAATTCGCTACAGGTTTCCAATCCCTCGGCTAGACGACATGTTGGATTAATTGGGAGGCGCGAACGTCTTTTCTAGTCGACTTGAGGAGTGGTTATCATCAGATCCGAATCCGACCCAGCGACGAGTGAAAAACTGCATTCAAGAGTAGTGAGGGCCTCTACGAATGGTTGGTGATGCCTTTTGGATTGTCGAATGCTCCAAGCACATTTATGTGTTTGATGAACCAAATTCTAAAGCCTTTCTTGGGAAGATTTGTAGTCGTCTACTTTGATGACATTATCATCTATAGCCGAGATGAACAAGAGCATATGTTACATCTCCGAGAAGTCTTCCAAGTGCTAAAGGAGAATGAACTTTACATCAACCTTAAGAAGTGTATGTTCTTGACGACTCAACTTATGTTCTTGGGATTCGTAGTAAGCTCGCGAGGAATCCAAATCGACAAGGACAAAGTTAAGGCAATCAAGGATTGGACGACTCCAACAAGCGTTACAGAAGTAAGAAGCTTTCATGGGCTAGCATCTTTTTATCGGCATTTTATTTGTAAATTCAGTTCTATAGTTGCTCCCATGACGGATTGTTTGAAGAAGATGGGTGTTTTCGAGTGGACTGATGAAGCAAATGCAGCTTTTGCTTTTACTAAGGAGAAGATTACCACTACACCTATCTTAACGTTTTCGGATTTCAACAAGCTCTTTGAGCTTGAACGTGACGCGTGTGGTATCGGTATTGGAGCAGTTCTCTCTCAAGAGAAGAGCCCTATTGTATTCTTGAGTAAAAAGTTGAATGAAGCTCGGCAGAAGTGGAGTACTTACGAATAGGAGTTGTATGTTGTTTTTCGTTCTTTGAAGACTTGGGAGAGTTACCTCATTGCTAACGACTTCGTGATTTACTCCGACCATCAGTCTCTTCATCACTTCAAGAATCAGAAGCATATCAACAAAATGCATGGACGTTGGGCTTCATACTTTGAACAGTTCAATTTCACTTTGTGACATAAGTCAGGAGTCGACAATAAGGTACCCGATGCTTTGAGTCGATGGGTATCTTTATTAAGCATATTGCAAGGTGAAGTTGTTGCTTTTGACAGTTTGAAAGAGCTTTATGTTGACGATGAAGACTTTCAGGAGGTTTGGGCAAAGTGTTTGACAAGACAACCTACATGAGACTTTAATATTATGGACGACTTTCTGTTTAAAGGAAAACAGCTTTGTATTCTAAGGACGTCATTGAGGGAAAAGATAGTTCGAGACTTACATGGTGGCGGGCTTGGTGGATACTTTGAGCAAGACAAGACTGTTTTGAGTCTTGAAGAAAGATACTATTGGCCAAGTTTGAGGAAGGATGTGGCGACACTTGTGAAGAGTTTTCAAGTGTGCCAAGTTGCAAAGGGGTAAGTGCAGAATACTGGTTTGTATACTCCCCTACCTGTGCCCAAGGATATCTGGGAAGATTTGAGTATGAACTTTATGTTGGAACTTCCCCAAACACAAAGAGGCGTGGATTCAGTATTTATGGTAGTGGATCGATTTTCTAAGATGACTCACTTCATTCCATGCCGCAAGACTTCGGATGCACCACATGTTGCACGACTATTCATTCAAGAAGTGGTTCAACTACATGATGTTCCTAGTTTGATTGTTTCGGATAGGGATACACGGTTCTTGGTGACTTTTTGGACTACTTTATAGTAACGATTTGACACTTTATTGAAGTATTCTAGTACAACCTACCCTCAAACGGATGGACAAACGGAAGTGGTCAATCGAACTTTGGGGAACTTGATTCAATGCATATGTGGAGAGAAGCCAAAGATGTGGGATCAAGCTATACCTCAAGCTGAATTCGCTTACAACTTGACTGTTCATAGTTCCACAAGTATGTCTCCTTTTTCCATTGTTTACAGGAAGACACCTAGATATCTCCAAGATTTGTTGAAGTTGCTGACAAGTAGCAAGTTCAGCGAGTTAGCAAGCTTAATGGCAGAGAATGCTTTCAACGTTCAGGAGGAAGTGCATACAAAGCTCGAGAAGGCTAATGCAAAATTCAAGGCGCGAGCAGACAAGAAGAGGCGACTCAAGGTGTTCAATGAAGGAGACATGATGATGGTTTACTTGCAGAAAGAACGAATGCCGACTGGAACTTATAGCAAGCTTAAACTGAAACGATATGGCCCGTTTAAGATTCTCAAGAAGATCAATGATAATGCATATGTAGTGGATCTTCCGGAAGGAATGGCTATGTCGGTGATATTTAACGTGGTAGATATTTTTTATTATCATCCTTCAATCAAGTTGTATTCGAGTGATGTGAACTCAGAGCTGAGTTCTTTCGAAGAAGGAGGGACTGATACAGGAGATCAAGTATTGGACGAGATGAGAAGAAAAGCAGCCGAGACGACATCAGCGGACGACGACTCGACCGAGACGACATCAGCGGACGACGACTCGACATTTCAACTCGAGTTGAGACGACAAGATGAGACGATACACCCCAGTTAACAGTCGAGACGACAGGACGAGACGACACACCCTAGTCGACACGAAAGGCGATGTTAGTTGACACATACCAGTCGATACGAAGGGCGGTGTTAGTCGACACATGTTAGTCGACACATGTCAGTCAACACGAAAGGCGTCACTACTCGACACACCTTGTGTCGACTCAAAATCAGATTAGGAAAGTTTTATATTTTTGGTTATATCCTTTTAAATTCGGACTTTCTTTTTTATTAGGGTTAGGATAGGGTTAGTTGGCTATAAATATTAGTTCCTTTTATAAATCGTGAATTAACTTTTCAATTATTGAATCAAGAGTAATTTCTCCATTGTTTTCTTCCCTAAACTTGGGAAAATTAGGGCTTGTGGATTCAAGCTTGTTATCTACCTGTTATTGTCAGGACTCGTCGGCATCGGAACGATATCCGATCGGCCTCTCCGTTTCTACGTCTGCGTCTGCGTTAGTAAATGTCGAGAAGAAAAACCACTATGTTTGAGGTTTTTTCAATTAACACCCAAGACTTTATAAATGTCAATTAACCCCCAATCAGTTTTCTAGAAAACTCTAAAAATGAACACTGTTAGTTTTGATGTGTCATATTTAAATCACATGTAGTCAAGTGATCAAAATATCCTAATAATTTTTGTTAGTGTTATAGCCTAGAAATCAAGTACTAATCTCTCTAGAGAAGCTCTCTAGAGAACCTGACATGTATCTCTCCCCTCGCATAATCAAACGAATTGAAGCCAAGACGACTCAAACAACCCGCATTCGGCCTACTATGTCAACCAACAACTTACGTAGTCGAGTCAAAAAGGTGGTACTTGTCGCCCACCTCACACAATCGACCCTACGAACAACCCACACTCGCTCTACTATGTCAACCGACAACTTACGTAACCGAGTTAAAATACAGTACATATCGGCCACTTGACCAGATTAACCTTATGAGCAACCTGCACTTGGCTAACCGTGCATGCCGACAACTTGCATAGCCGAGTCAAAAGGCGGTGTTTCTCGGCCCTTGACCAAAGAAGAGAGAATAGCAGTTACATCGAGCCCCTCGTTGGCCAGCTGCTCTCACATCAACTGCTCTAACAAAATCATCATTGCTCTAGCATCCATAGTCTTTATGACTCATCGGACTCAGTTAGCTCCAAGCACTTGCTGTCATTCCCTCATTAAATGACCAGATGACTCACCTTCTTCCGCTCAGCAGCCTGACTGGACTCGATCAAAGTTACCTTCATACCCCTCTGATCTACCATAAAAAGGAACTACAATGCATGGGATAACTTCTTCTACTTTTTGGCAACTTTGAATAATTACCTATACAACTTGTTGTATTTTTCCACTCATGATCAAAGTCCTAACTTGATCGTCAGAGGAACAATTGAAGAACCTAACTATGCCCTCTTATGAGTTTTTCATGTGCAGAGAAGAAAAGCAGGTTCTGAGTTTGAGGACCATAAACACTTTCATAACTCTAATATAAACCTCCTATTTGATAACTGACATCAACATGCTAGCTGAGTACGAGTGGAAGAGTTAGAAAACCCTCAATATGTTTTTAAGCGTTGTTACTTAACTCCCAAATTTGAAAACTAGGGTATACCCCTCGAACTATCCCAACTATTAAATTTATCCTCAATATCTTGATATTTGTAAACTTACTCCCAAATTGGATAAAATAATTCTTCCTGTCTAGCACTGTTAAATTTCAAACTGAGATGAGTAAATTATCAAAGCCATGCCACCTAAAATTTGGAATTTTACTTTGAATGAGGGTAAAAAAAATAATGATTTTTTTGCATGTATACCCTCCAAATTTACTATACTCGGGAATGGCCCCTCAGGTCTTTAATTATATTTACAAATGTACTCTTCAATTGTTCAAATGTAAGGAGTACAGAAATCTAATGTTGATGAATTGGAGGGGATACTATGAATGTGAACTCGTATG
This sequence comes from Asparagus kiusianus, assembly GCA_022839385.1. Lineage (NCBI taxonomy): Eukaryota > Viridiplantae > Streptophyta > Magnoliopsida > Asparagales > Asparagaceae > Asparagus > Asparagus kiusianus. The sequence goes on along the minus strand of BQKN01052468.1, from coordinate 9,991 downwards.
GAAAATTTGCAAATATAGTAAATTTAAGGGTTTTAAGTGTAAATATAATTTTTAATCAATTTTAGGATATTTCGAGGGTAAATTAGCAAATATCTAGATTTGAACGAGAAATTTGCAAATGGGAATGACTTGTGGCCGGTTTGCAAAAAGCCCTCATATTAGAGGATCTCGACCCTTTCGTAAATTCACTGGGCTTAACTGCCATTTTCAAAGGGTTGCGTGAGAAACGCCAAGACTTATGGGGGGTTTTGTGATTTAATTTGCCCGTTTATTCATCATAAATAAAACCCTAAAAAGCTAAGGTCTGGCATAGATTTTGCTCCTTCTGATCACAATTGAGGCGATTCCCTATTTTTCGTCTCTATTCATCGAATTAGAGGTCACATCCTTCTTCTCATTCTCCAAGCTGCGTTTCCGTCCTTTTTTTATTATTGTTTATTTTTCTGTCGGTCTGAAGTTTTAATTTAGAAACACGTTTGTTTATTTTTCTGTCGGTCTGAAGTTTTAATTTAGAAACACGTGCAGGGTCAGATCTACACTTGGCCCTGGGATGCAGTTATACCCCTGAATTTTTAAAATTTTACATATAGCCCTATAAGTTTTTCTCAATCGCCCGCAACATTTTAATAATTGCACCCCAACCCATCTCTAATATAACAATGTGGGCCCACGCCCGTTAAGTTTCCAGCCAGCCGGCCCACCAACCAACCAAGCCTATAAAAATTTCGGACAACTAATAAATGGGCCCAGAAGTATTAAGCCCAGATAACTTACACCCAAACTCAATGCGAACTCTCTCTCTCCCCCCGATCTCCCTTCATTCTCTCAGAGTCCAGAACCCTCACCCGACTCTCATTTGCGCCGCAGCCACCGCCCAAGTTTGCCGCCGACCGGACCTCAGGCCCGACCCACTTCGGCTCTGAGCCCCGACCGGACCCACACCCACCACCGTCAATTCCGCCATCTCTCCTCAACTTCTCACCAATGTCAAGTGAGTTTAAAAATTTCTTATGAGTTGTGTGTTTAAGGAGTTAATATGGGTTTGTTGAATTGCTAGTTCACACGTTCACTTGCTTTCATCTATGACTGAGGGATACAACTCAAAAATTTTAATATGCTAAGAATATGCAAAGAATTAGGTTTTTTTTGGTTAAACATTTAATTCAGTTATACTAAAATTTGAAGTATATTGAAGTGTAAAAGGATTTTGTAGTTAATGGATTGTTATTTATTTTGAGAATTTGAGTCATATAAACATTGTGGAAAGTCAAATTGTGAGAATTGGTAATTAGATATTTAATCTTCTATAAATTATTTAAGTGAATACAAAGTGTTTGTTTTATGAATTTGATTTTGACATGTATTTGTTAATGTTATATACTCAAATGTTTTAGAATCTATTTGCAATGTTGGATTTTGTAGAGAACTTTTACTGGCAAGTATATACCTTTTGATTTCATTAATGGAAGTAAATTATTAGTAAGAATACTCTTTTTTTGTTTTTCTATCTCATTATAGGTAAGATGTGATGCCATAAAACTGCTAGAAGTCTTTCCATTACTGAGAACATTTTCACCAGGTACTATTGTTTTGTAATATTAGATTTTATGTTTAGATAAATAGATACTTGTTGTCTGCCCCCACCAAGAAAAATTATCTGGATCCGTCCCCGAACATGTCTGTGCATGAATCGTCCCTTTTTTTTCAATTATTTCAAATGATTGTCAAAATAATTAAAACGATTATACAAAGAAGCGTAGACAATTTAAACTGAAATAGCTAGAATAAATTTTGTTAAGCCTACAAGAGGAGAAATTTTTGGCATAGTAAACGTTGCAATTGCGAGAGGCTAATAATCCACACAATGTTTGAATATTTCCATGGCCGATAACATATTCGAATGAGAAATAATGGGTGTGAAGTGGCTGCAGGTGTATCTCATCGTTCATATCTCTTGGTAGCTCATATAATGGAATGAGGCCGCAACTGTTAAAAACCAATAAGACCACAAATAATCCCCTCTCTGAGGCTGCCGCCAGTCGCGTCCTCCACGCTCTGTCCACTGTGACCTCCCCCTCCCTTCTCCCTTCCCTCCTCTCCCAAATCATCCACCACAACTTACACATTCACCATCCTCTCATCTCTTCCTCCTTCATCATCACCTCCGTCCTCTCTCTCCACTCCCTCTCCCCCGCCATCCGCCTCTTCTCCCTCCTCCCCTTCCCCTCCCCTCTCCTCCCCTTCAACTCCCTCCTACGCTCCCTCTCCCACCTCCGCTTTTCCAATCCTAATTCTTTGTTCCCTCTATTCTTCTTTCTTCAACTCCTTCGAAATGGCATATCCCCCAACCGGCACACCTTCCCCCCTCTCCTCTCCTTCCTTTCCCACCGTCGCTACCCCTTCCCTGCCCCCCTCCACTCCTTCCTCCTCAAGTCCTCTTTCATCCCCTCTGACCCTCATGTCTCCTCCTCCCTCCTTTATCTTTATGCCTCCTCCAACCACCTCCCTTCTGCCCTCCACTTGTTTGATGAAATTCCCCGCATAAACAAAAACCTCTTCCTATGGACTTCCCTCATTGCATCCCACAACAATGCTGGCCTCCACGCCCAAGCTCTTCTTGTATTTGAGCGAATGCAGTACTCCGGCGTCAGGCCAAATCGGGTCACTATGATCTGCTCTCTGGCCGCGTGCTCGGCCCTCGGCGCTCTAGATATGGGGGTTTGGATCCATGGGTTTGTGAAGAGGAGCAAGTGGGAGGTGGATGTTGTGTTGGGGACCGCTTTGATCGATATGTATGGCAAATGTGGAAGGATTGATGAAGGGGTTTGTGTTTTTGAGAGTATGAAGGAGAGGAATGTGTACACTTGGAACACAGTTATTGGGGGGCTTGCACGTGCAAAGAGCGGGGAGAAGGCGGTGGAGTGGTTCTTCAGGATGGTAGAGGTGGAAGGGGTGGATCCTGATGAGGTGACTCTGGTTGAGGTCTTGCGTGCTTGTAGCTATTCGGGCTTGGTTGAGATTGGGAGAAAGATGTTTGAATCAATTTGTGACGGTAGATATGGGTTTAGGGCGGGGATCAAGCACTATGGGTGCATGGTTGATCTTTTGGGTCGCGCTGGCCTTCTTGATGAGGCGATGGAATTGATTGAAATGATGCCATTCGAACCTACTGTGGTTATATGGGGTTCGTTTTTGGGTGGGTGCAGAGCTCATGGGAACATGAGGCTGAGTGAGATTGCTGCAAAAAGGCTCATAGAGAAGGAGCCTGAGAATGCTGCACATTACGTAGTACTGTCCAACTTGTATCGTGAGATGGGGAGTTGGAGGGATGCTGAGGAGTTGAGGAGGTTGATAAAGGAGAGGGGGATGAGGAAGGATGCTGGATTTAGCTTCACAGGAGCTGATGATGCTTTAGAGACCTTTGGTTAAGCTACCATATGGTTAGCCTCATCAATACCTAATTTTGTCTTTCTTTAGTGTTATTGTTGTTTCATCTCTTGCTGCAACTTCCCCAGTTCCACTGCAGATAAAAGAGAGGCAATGAGGATGGATGCTGGATTTACCCTCACAGGAGCTGCTGATGCTGCGGAGTCCTTTGGTTAAGCGACCAAAAGGTCAGCGGCGTCAGCCTCCTCGACACTTATGAGCATCTTCTTTCTCTTTCTTTATTTTATTTTTATTTTTTGATTGTTTCATCTCTTGTTGCAACTTCCCCACTTTCCCTACAGTCTTTAATGTCGATGTGGATGACTGTCATGGAATTGAGGGATGTTTAATACTTTATGATGAAGCAGGTGCGCGCTTCGTGGAGTGAGTTAAGGCAGCCACTAATAAGCCTTGTCTCTTGAAGAACTAAGCATTTCTATTTTAGCCCTGTTTTCAGAGAGAGAACAACTAACAAACCCCCGCAGTTGGAGATGATTACAAAGAGTACGACCCTCATCATGACGGAATTAATCGTATCCATCACCGCAGCATAATGTGCAATATTTGAGGCGAGCAAATTGAGGTTTCCTTTATATTGTCGTACGTGCCTCCCCCACTTTTATTATTGATCATTTGTGCATGCTACCCTGTTTTATCATTTTTAAGTTGGTACGAGTAAATGTGGCAATAAGATGTCTTCTGCTTTGTGAATAATAGGGGTGGGTCTATTTTTTTTAATAGAGCTCACACTTTTCAAGCTTTTAAAATTCATCATTTTTAAGATAACATATTATATATTAAGATATAGCCATCAATACTTCACAAACCCACTCATTTTAAATTTTATGCAGTTTTCTCTTTCTCTCTTTATTTATTTATTTATCTTTTTTTCCTTTTGTTCTTTTTTTTTGTGGCACAAACAAGTCAGTCTTAGAGGTTTCAGGTAGTTTTCAAATATAAATCCATGACCCAACAATTAAGTTACAACATTATGTGTACTATAACTATAAGTATTATTGTAACAATCCTGCTACCGTTCACTGGAGTAGTTCTATTAATAAATAGGGGTTTTTGCATATATACCCTCCAAATCTACCATATTTGCAAATTTAACCCGCTGATCTAGATATTTGCTAATCTAACCTTAAACATTGGTTTTTCCTACCTGTCAATTTTCAAAATCGCTAATACATAAGCTAATTATTTTTTTAATTTGATAGTGAGAGAAAGGGAGATGGTAGGACGACGGCGGGAGAGTTCGCTTCTCCTCTCTCTCTCTCTCTGTCTGTCTATCTAATTATAATTTATAAAATTAATTAACTTAATCACGAGTATGTTAGCGAATTCTGATAATTTTGGGATAAAAGGACCAATTTGGGAGATTTGGGCAGTAAATTAGTAAATATCTACATTTGGAAGGTTAATTTGTAGATGTAGTATGGAGGGTATTTATGCAAAAAACACCTCAAAGGGAGTAAACGGTTATAAGGTTGGAAGGCTGTGCTAACTGCTCTTGCTCTAATTATTAATTCCATGCAAGAAAGACTTCAAAATACAAATGAAATTTATGATCTTTAAGACCTTTATTTGCTGCAAAATGCATGTAGATGATTTACATTAACTATTTTAGATATATATGTAGGTAACTTTCTAACTGCCAGTTTTTTGAATGATTTTGTCCAGATATAATGACGCCCTCTCAGTATTACATATGACCAAATTTTGTAAGCTGTTGATTTCTCACTTTGGTTCTTCGACCGGTATTGGCAAGGTATTAATAATCACATAGAATTTCGTAGAGTTTCTTTATGTGAAGGTATAGAAAAGGAATTTGTGAATTGAAACCAACTCATGCTTTAAAGATGGGCTGAAATTCTTGTATTTGTTTCTTCTGCTATACATATATATTCTTGATTGTAGTATATGCCACCACGATTGATTTAGGATATACTTACGATTCATGGTTTGATCATTGTGTCTGTCGTTATATTATACTCATCTGTGATCATATGCAAGACCTAGGTTTTATGAATGCACACTCTACACTAGATAAGTAAGTCAAAGAACTATGATTTGTTTAGGATAACATGTAAGCGGCATGTATAGAGTATCGTCTGGTTTTAGTTGGCTAATTTGATACTGATTTGTAATTTTTACCTCATACCTATTTAGTTGGCATTTGTGTAATCAGTAAGTTTGACAAAAATATCCCAAAAGCATCCAAAATCCAACCTTCCACCACACTAACCAATAGGTCGACTCGTCATGAACTCAGTCAACACCTTTTGCATAATAGTTGGACTCCCCATAAATAGTCTAGTTTGTGATTTATTCCCACACAATTCTTGATGAACTTATCAAGAATTTCTATGTCAAAATCATCTTCATGTGTAAATATAGCTTTTGCCAACTTCTCAGTCCAATGCATAGTAACCATGTGCATAGATGATGTGAATTGTCTTACTTTATTTACCATTTCACGCATAAGCACTGTGTCCTCACTAGACCCCCCACATTCTCTCACGCAACGTTAACACATCATTTTTAGCTTTATTCACACTGGAAGTTGGATTGGAGTTTGAGGACATAGTGGTGCAGCGGCAAGAGCGGACATCCCTCAAGCACCGTCTTCTCTTATTCCTGAAAACCCGAAAAGAGCTAAGCTTTTAAGTCACGAAACTCTTCTTTTCAGAGTCAATCAAGTAGCAGCAATTGTCCTCACTAGACCAACCCCCCCCCCCCTCCTTCCTTCACGCATCGTTGACACATTATTTTTAGCTTTATTCACACTGGAAGTTGGATTGGCGTTTGAGGACATAGTGGGGACATTCGGTGTTGGGATGTCATCTTCATCTAAAGAGACATAACTAGGCGTGTTCTCCTTTAGCATACTAATACCATCATCATCATCATCACCAATGTTAAAATGTGCACTACCGCCAAATTTGTCCAACATACCTACCGCATAGTCTCCTCTAGCAACATCATCTCCAATAATAGTTGCAAGGTCTTCATAATGTTTCATGAGCTTGTTGATGTTTTCCCTAAGCTTAGAACTATTGATACTCTTGTCCTACATAGTTTAAACATATATCAAGTCCAGATGTAAACAAAAAGTAACAAAATACTAAATATTTGATTTAAAAAGGAATAATAAAAGTTTTGATACCTCTAGCCATCTATCAAAGCAAGCATCATCTATAATTACCATCTTCTTCGCATCATTCCTACCGGCACCGCTCAAGTTACGATATTTTTGCATGTCAAAATATCTATTGCGGATAGTTTTCATACGGTTTTTCACGTTCTCAGTTGTGAATGTCCAACCTAATTGTTCGTTGATATGAATGGCGGCCCTATAATAAACGGTCTTTTTAAACTTCTTATCGGCCTTCATTCCATTTTTGACATACTTTGTAAGAAAAGGAATTAGCAAATCATCATGTTTACTCTCCCATAATTGGTTAACTCTCCCATTGGTGTCTTTCTTTTTAGATTTATGAGCAAGCGCTTTCTTGTTCCTCTTTGGGTTAGGGGATGTACTTTCATCACCATCAATATCAATAGCATTTCTCTTGTTGCTTTGACATTGTTGATTACGTGATGGAGCATTTAGCATGTTCATGAATGAAATTGATGGTTGTTGGCCATTCCAAAATAGTTGGCATCTTACATTTGAAAATTACTCTAAAAATCAGGATCTCGGCCAACTTGTGAAGAATGATAAGGAATAAATCCCGTTTTGAACCCACATGGGATTGATGAATTCCTTGGGGTTCTAGGAGATGAAAGTTGATGTTGTACTTTTGCCTTTGACTTTATCAAGTTCCTCACAATTGAAGTTGTCGGTCATACCTAGAAAATAATTATAGAGAAAAACATAAAATAAATGTAAGTTGAGTAAAAATATGTGTTCTAAGAGAAAAGTCCATACAACACATAAGATCATCATACAAATGTTTCCCAACGAATAACTTAAATAATTTTACATACTTCATCATAAAACAAAGTACTTGAAAATAGAAAAAATTATGACATCCTCTAGCAACATCTCTAATACATTGCATCACTACAAAGAGAAATTGTTTCACATGACTATTTCATTAGTGTTCCCTTCCTTATATTTTTCACAATAATCAACCCACATCTCCTAAGCTATTTGATTTTTATGATCCTTCCATGTGTTGTGTTTGCTCCCTTTGAGTTTGGGGTTGAGAAAAATCAACAATATTGTTCTCATCTTCATTAGCAACATCACCTTCATCCGCTTCAATGTCAACGGTCTCATTAAATATGTCATCATCCGGGTCAATCATTGCAATATAATTGTGAAGAACCGTGCAAGCTAATATGATATCGACTTGTACGGGAAAATGGTAATAGGGCTTTGCGGTGAGAATCTTGAAACAATTCTTTAAACAACCAAATGTAGATTCAATCTTAGACCCTAAAGAAGAATGTCTAAGATTGAAGAATTCCCTTCTATTTTTTGGCGGTCTTCCTATTTGTTCCTTCAAATGGTAACAGACGTCATGATACGGGGAGATGAAACCCGACATGGTCGTGTATCTCGCATCACTCAAGTAATACTTTCCTACAGTTTACATGATGTAAAATTGTCTATTAGAATTTTTATCATTTTTAATATCGCTTATTTACTTAAAGTAATTATTTATAATTAGAGATTTAATGAAATTACCATCATATACTCTCAAGCCATGAGGCTGTGGCCTAGATAATGCATCTTAAAGGACTCTATAGTCAATTGCAGAACTTTCCTACCCAGCCAATACGTAAGCGAATAACTTGTTTGGACTACAAGCTGCTAAAACATTTTGTGAGACTCCTTTTCGACCATGGAATCATGGAACAATAGTGGCATGTAGCAATCCTAAAGACCAAAAAATTACTATTGAATATTTTTTATTAAATCAAATAAATATGCTTTGCATCACAAAATATAGAGAGAATACCTTGACATAAGGATAATATAGAGGGTTGTTAATGATCTCTTGTGGAACTTCATTCCATGCTTGTCTCAAAAAGCGTGGACGTATGTAGCATATTGATTCTAACACCTTGTTGAAATATCTATTTATAGTCTCACCAGATCTAATAAAATGTGACCTAACAGTTCGATTTTTAGTTTTATGCCCCGTAATATTTAAAGTCTCCTTCACTGTAACATGTCTTGAGTATTGTAATAAATCATTCCTCCTCATAATCTCTGCAAGCTTCATAAAAGCACTACTGTGCATTTTAACATAGTTATCATAGCTATCACTAAATCCATTATATATCCGATCCATGTGATGTTTTCTATTTTGATCTTGCTTTATTTTCTCTTCACTAGGATATGCACGTATAGATCTAAGTCTACTTTGCATTCTCCTCATGAATGTCATAATCATAACTAAAACAGATAGTGCAACACCTGCACACATATTAATTACAACCTCTTCGTCAAGATCACCATCCATCTAAAATAGAAGCATTGTATTAAAGCAGACACTAACATTAATTTAGAGGCAAATGATCAAAGACTATAATGAAAATTATTTACCAAATTAAGCACAACATCATATAACCGAGATCATAACAAGTACATATTTTTGTTGTAATGAGGTTCTAATGAGGATCAAGTTAAAATGAGATTCTAAGTTGATATAAAATAAGCATATTATGTAAAATATTAAATTCCTAAAAGTTAACCTGAATATTTGTGCACATCACATGATTCAATATTTGTTTTGTGCAACAAGCACATATGCATCTTGTGCACAAAAACAACACTTGTGTGAATGTTTCCTTAGCCTGCACAGCAACCATGTGAGCACACAACCCTAGTCGGTGGCTTTTGTGACTAGACATCAATTAACACTACTCAGTTCATGCACCATGGTAACTTGGATTCATGGTAACATCAGTACAAGGATACTGATCCGATCTTGATCAATTTATATTCCAGATATCAAAGTTTATACATATAGTCCTAGATTGGCTAGGATTTGTATATTTTGATGGTGTGTGAATCGTGTATCTCTTGTATGTACTCTTACTTGATTGAAAGCAACATGACATAGAAATTCAGGATATCTGAAAAAACTGATTTGCTACAGAAATACTATACTTCGTTTAGTGTCCTTTGGTTAATTTTGACATCGTTTAGTGCTTGGTTTTTCAAAAAGTTTCCTAAAGCATAACTAGAAACCGAAAAATTGTGAAAGTGATCATTGCACATTCATCAAGCAGATCTTTTTAAGAGTTTATTTAGTTAATAATGATGTAAAATTAGCAACCAAACAAAAGGAATTTAAACTTCTTCCCTAACTACATCCATAGATATTAATGCTCAAGTCTTGCCAGTGATAAGTAATGTAGCAAAAAAACTTGTAATGTAGCCAAAAATAATTATTAAAAAAAGGGAAAGAGGGAAACCTACAGCACGGAGATTCCACTATCCTAGTGATGATTACCACAAGATTATGCAGATAATACTAATGCAAACAGTATTAACAGCTTGAAATAAAGGATCTAAAAGTATCCTTGAAATCATAAGCAGATG
>BQKN01052467.1:0-28782 GCA_022839385.1 Asparagus kiusianus | reverse complement strand
AATTACCCCAACTATATAAAGAGTTTTCAGCCCCCACCCCCAAAATTACCCCATTTCATTTCCTAGAACAAAGAGGGGGAAAAATTACCCCATTTCAGCCCCCACCCCCACGATCGTCGTTCTCGAGGTCGCTCGCTCCGTCGCCATTCCGTCGATCGCCCGCTCCGTCGCCGTTCCGTCGATCGTCCACTCTGTCGTCGTTCTCGAGGTCGCCCGCTCCGTCGCCGAACCCTAGCTAGGGTTTCCTCGCCCTAATTTCTCCGGCGATCTCAAGGCAGCGCCACCGCCGTTGTGGATTTTGCAAAAAAGGTGACTTTCTCTCAGAATTTTTGCACCGTCTCAGATTAGTTGTTGTAGTTTTGTTCCTTCAAAAAAGTGTTTGATTCTGGAGATGATGCTGTTATAAGTGCTATGAGGAATTCTCTCACTGTGACTGCAAAGATGATTTTTCTTCGTACCGCCTCGATGAACACAGTAATCTTTTCGGGTTGGCATTAGAGAGATAGGAGGTTTCGTTGTTGAATATCTTTTTTCATAGATTTGTATTCGCCCAATTTTTTAAGAGGAGGGCAAAGGATGGAGAATAATTGAGATAAATGTAATATTTGCTGGTTAATGAATACATTTGATGATGCACCATTGTTGTTATGGGATTTGACTGTACCGTGAGGCATAAGTTTCTTTTATTCTTTATTCCCACTCATTATCCCATTTTATCCTACATTATCCCACTCAAATTATTCCATTGGGTAAAATTACCCCATTGGAACAATTTAACCCAACTTGCTCCAAATTACACCAACGAATAACCCCCCCTAAATCTTGTCTAGATTCCAGCCGCACCTCCTCAGATCCTCTTCCTCAATCCTCAGTTCCTCTTCAATTTTTAACCCTATATCTCACTCTCTGTCCGCAGATCCGCCTTCCGCGCACGGCGTTCGGCTCTCCGACTTCCGCGCTCTGCGCTCGGCGCTCCGCCTTCCGCGCCGGGAAGTTCTCTGGAAGCGGAAAATCTGGAGGAGATTGCCACGAGGATCGAGCAGAAGTCCCACAAAGTCAAGACCTTGCTCAAACAGTTAAGCTCTCTGGATTCCAAAACCCTAATTCGAAGAGATCGTCCTTAACTCTTAACGAAAATTTGTTTTTTTTGGGTTAGATTTAAGCCAGTGGAAGCTCTTGAGGGATCGCCTACGAGCATCAAGGACGAGAGGTGTAAGGTTTGGGGTTCTTTTTTATCACGTTTGAGAAATTAGGTCTTGGTTTTATTGAAGTGGAACCTCTGTAAATGGGATTCTGGATTTGGTTATTGTTGCAGTCGGCGAATTGGATCGTGGTGCATCGAGTGATGATGGCAATAAAGGATGTGGATGGGATGTTCTCGACCTTGGATCCGGAGTACTATGACATTCTCATGAAGTAAGATTCATTTCTGTATCCGGTGATTGTTTTTTTATTTGATGACCAGGTTATTGGAAAGTCCCTTGTTTTGGATGAAATTATCAATTATGTGCAATCCTTGCAAAACCAAGTTGAGGTAAACAGAAAATCATGCAAATGTTGCTTCCTTTTTCATATGAAGTAGGTTAATTTTTTGACATTATGAAGTAGTTTGCATTGAATTGGATTGAATTGGTTAGAACCGAACAACCGAACCGCACCGAACCGACTTGCAACAGTTCGGTTCGGTTTTGAATAATGAGTGGATCGGTTCGGTTGTTCAAATTTTGATAAAAACCGAACCGAACCGACCGTTTGCACAGCCCTACCAGTAAGCCTATTATTGGACTTGGATATCTATCGGCTTTTCATATATAATCAAAAACCTTGAACCCCTCCCCCTCATTCACCACCCCTGAGTTCCTCTCCTTCTCCAGTCCTTCGATTTCCCCCCCTTAATTTTTGCATCGATTTTCTTTGCTAACGAATGGATCGCGATCAAAGGGACCGCGAGCAGGAAAAGTTAATATTGGACGCGGTAGACAAACCAACTTCTATTTTTAAAGAATTTATGTCGAGGTAATTCTTTGTTTGTTTTTCTTTAATCATTTGATGAACTTTTGTATTTCTTTGCATATTTATTGTTTGATTACATTTGTTTGTATAAAAAGAATGTCAATTTAGTGAGTTTTTTTGCCCCTACATCAAATAGAAAGTTACTGCTAATTCTTTTTCCCCCTTTGTTTTTGGGAAAGAGGTATTAGTAAGCAGCCACTAGGAGCATGTTAAAGATTGCTTTTTTATTTGTTTTGCCTTTTCTTTTCTCTCTCACTTGATCAGCTGGAGTTGGAGAAATTTTTATACGTCATAAAGTCTGTCTTCCTCTGATCAATGTTATGATTGAAGATAATTGAAACGAACGGTTGAATCAAAACTCACCTAGTTCTTGACAAAAGTTATTAAGAAACTGGTGTGCTATGTCAACCAGCTTGTCAAACTTTGCAACCCTGAAAAACAAAGCTAGAAGACTTATTAATTTGTACTGAATGTAACCTTAGCATTAGCAACTAAACTACAAGTTGAATATAACCTTAGCATTAGCAACCGAATGTTTCCATGTGATGCTTTTCCTGTATGTATAGCGGCTTGTAGGTTGTCTACTCATTAATTTTTACTGATTTTGGGTATCATTACCCAGGGTGTTGCTGCTCCATTGCCTTGCTCATAATTATGATCTTTTATCAGTTATTTAACGTATTCATCACAGGTTGATTCTTTAGTAGAGCTGCCTTTTCAACTAGGTTAAATTGCCATACTCATTATTATTAGTATACAACTCCATGTTTGCTCTGTCTTTCTTTTATTTTCCCCCATTTTGGTAGTTTTCTTGAGGTTTCATATAGATTGTTGATTGTACTTTCTATAAGATTGCTGTATCACCTTCATTTATGTTGGCTGGTTTTGTGGGTTGTGAAAAATAGCTATGATATCCAATCTCAATGAGTTTCAAGTGGACCGTTTCATAATAAGTAATTAATTGAATTCTCTAGATAATACTATTCCATGGGTGGATCTCTGTCATGGTGGATGAGACATCTGATGTGTGTGGCATATGTTTTTTAATGATTATTTTTCATCTAATAATATGGATGCACATGAATGCTTCGACACAGATATGATTGAGATGTACATGGCCACAATATTTTCTCTAAAGTAACAATGTGCTGAAAAAAGTGTTGACCTTTGAAAAATATGCTTCATTGTGAAATGACATAACTTCATGAAAGCGGTATCCATTTTACATGTACTATTCTTCCATTTTATGAGTAAGTCTTTTAGCTTTGTTTTTCAGGGTTGCAAAGTTTGACGAGCTGGTTGACATAGCACTCCAGTATCTTAATAACTTTTGTCAAGAACTAGGTGAGCTTTGATTCAACTGTTTGTTTCAATTATCTTCAATTATAACATTGATCAGAGGAAGACTCTATGACGTATAATTTTTTTGTAAAGTATTCATTCAGTAAGATCTTCCTAGAAAGTTATAATACTCATGTGCTAGGATTCTTTCTGCCTTTTACTTTTTCTGTTCTCCCTTGTTTTTTTAACCAAATCAAGCATGAGACTTCATTTTGCTTTTTCGCTTACTGTTCTGGTGTGTCTAGGATTCTTTCTAGCAAAATTTATCCTCTTTATACTCCATTATTATTCTTCTCACGATTCTAGACTGTCTTTTATATATTGAAAATTGTTTCTTTTTCCTGCAGAAAAATATAAAAGACCTCAGGTTCACAAGACATCTCAATTGGTTGATCACATAATAGAAGCCAATCAAACAAATAGAATGAAGGCATATATTGAAGCTGGATCTAGACACCGGTGTGATGACATAAAAAATATAAGCATGTGTAAGTTGCCATAACTTTTTTCTTATGGAGTTATTCTTAATATGCAAACATATGTACTTATCCTTCAAAGAAGATGCTCTGACAGCACAGTAATGCAAATCCTTATTCAGAATTGTTTTTTACTCATTTAGTTTTGGACAATATGTTGCATTTATGTTCTTTTTATTTGATTTGGAAGCGTTACCTGATTTTTGTCTTCATTGTGTTATACGCGTGCCTGTTGAAGTATATTCATGCACACAACGGCTTCAAGAGCATCTGACAGAAGGTGAATATATCTGTTATTATATGTTAATCAGATAACTTTAGATGTGATACATGGATGCTAGGTGTGTCGTTCTAAGCCTAGTGCTAATTCAAAGTATTTAATTAAACCATTTACATCTTTATGTTATTTTGTAGAAGATGAGAGTCAAGCAGAGCCAATACTTTGATATCATTTTCTATTAATGATAATATTTCTTAGTTCATAAATCTTTATATGCAACTGTGAAACTATATATAATCATGGTCATCTTATTCCCTTTCAAATTATCTTTTACTATATAATGCTATTGTAGATAATCATGAATTTGATAGCTAGGGTAGTTTAGTAATTAGTACTAGAAATGAGCATTCTTATATGTATGGGAGATAGTTGATGATAAAAAAGAAAAGAAAATTGAAAGTTTGAATATCTTCTTGCGGTACATAAAAAACAAATGTTTTATAGAATGGTTTATCATCCTTGGTATTTCACAGTTTTAGGCTCTCTATTAGTTTCTAATTCATAATTCATAGCACAAGGCCTTAAATACCATTTTGTTTTGGATGTTAAGTATATGGTTACCTGGTCAGATATTCCCTGTCTATATAATGGTAATCAAACTGACATGTTTGTCGTTCTTTTCCTCTTTTTTCTGTTCCAGTGAAAGTTCTGCTTCATGAGCTCGAATCCCTTAAGGAAGATGCAATTGATATTGCACAGAGAGTAAACCGAAGTACTACGCAATTTTTAGACATGCATATCAGTGACAAGGAAAGGCTTTCCTTTGAAGAGGTATGCTCAAGCAACTATCCCAAAAGTCGCTAATTTTTTGGACCTTGAGATTATTATCAACTATATTTACATCGTGTATTTCTCTTCATTTTTGTTGTACAAAGAGATATTAAGAGCCAAAGTTTTATGTAAATACTATGTGTAGCTGTCATCTAAATCTTCCAAAAATCACAAAAGTTTTTGCCAGTTTATGTTCTACATTTTATTTTAGCCCTGACTAGTCACCTATTGGAGAGGATTGATATTGGTGTTTTCCCCCTTCTGATTTCTATCAATCCCCCTAATCCTTTACAGGAAGACATGGTAGAATCGTTGCACCTTCAAGACAAATCGACATCTCATGCGACTTTGATGGCAGTCATATATAATATGTTTAGGCTAGACTATGCCATGCAGGTATAATGGGTTTGTAATATATTTCTGGTTTCAACGTAATACACTGGAGAGAAAAGGAACATGTTTCTTGTATCTGATGTTCATACATCTTGCAGGAGAAGATCATCAATTCTATTAATTTGGCGGATACGAAATCAGAACAGTTAGAAAGCTACTGTTTCATGTGGAAGCTACGGCCATATATAAATGACGATGTCATGCGTCAGGGTTGGAAACTTGTTCCTTGATGATGATTGGCTATTTATTCGCTAAGGAAGCTGGTTTCCAAAGTGGATGTGCCCATCCAGCTGCTAATTGAATGAAAGGGCTGTTCCTCTCAGTCCGGTTCTTCAGTGAAAGCACTCCCACATTTTGTTACACTAGTTGGATTGCACGTGGTAAAAATTATTTTAAAATTTTAACTTTTTTAGGGATTGATTTGATAAAAATTTATTGAATTTAAACCATGTAGCAAACATATAGATGGATGATAAAATTCACAGTATTTGAATAATAAAATTATATTTATGGATCAATTGGACGATAATAGAGTTTTTGAATCCCCTCCAAAGAAACCATGAAGAATTGTATAAAAGAATTTTATTTGATATAAAAAATTGAGTTTCAATTTTATCTTTCATCTCCCTAATCTGCACATTATTTGTTTCTGGCAATAATTAGTAGATGAAGATCATCATGATCACACACCATCCAGCGAAGTAGAATTGACCAAACTTCATCTTACACAGCATGGAAAGAAAAGCATGATCAATACGAAGGTGAAGAATATATTGACTGATGCATTGATGCTCTGTCCTGCAGATTGAATCTCCAATGAGCATCTCTAGTGCGAAAATCTCTCTTTGCACATTGACTGATGCATTGATGCTCTGTCCTGCAGATTGAATCTCCAATGAGCATCTCTAGTGCGGAAATCTCTCTCTGCACATAACAGCAAACATGGCATATGTTTTGGGTATCACTGCCTCTTGTCATACTGGACTTTATGGCAATCAAAGTCTCAACAATAGCCTATGTAAAATTCATTAATGATGGTTATTTGAATATCTATGATCAATATTCAAATTTATAATTAATTTAATTAAATTTTGGATGTATTGCTTACCTGACCAATGATCATTTGCAGTCGACCACCGAGGAGAAGCTTGTAAAGGCCAATCCTTTCAATAGTGAAGATAGAGACAAGAGTAGAAAACATATTAATGATGACATTGATGATGACAAACATAAGATAAGCATCATCTCTGAATCCAACAATCTTAAAGAAGATGGGAGCACATAACATGACAATGTTGATATCCATGAATTGCTGGAAGAAGTTGATGAGCATGCAGAACTATTGTTTTCATTGTTCAAAGAATTAGTTTCATTTAGTTTTGGTTTAGGTGCTGCAGAATTATTCCGTTTCCTTCTCTTTGTAGGTTAAGTTTAATGCCACGCAGATGGCTACTGGAAAAAGCAAATGAAATGTAATAAAGATGTTGCCATTTTAGGGAAATACGCCAATTTTAATATGATGTGATTGTCTAAAATTATTGAGTGTAAGAAATAAACTTAATTTAATCACAATTTACAGGTAACACAAATTGAAATTTTGATATTTACAGTAATAATGCTACAGATTGTTTAAGGAATATGTTACCCCAAGTAGCATTGAACAAAATTCTTTCAAAAGCCATGTACTTTCTCTCTGGACTCGAACAAAATTCAGTCTCAAAGCATGTGGAGAATTTACTTGTCTCTCTGGACTCGAACAACATGCTTAATAAATTCAGGAGGACAAAGATCCAAACTTGCATCTTCATTTATCACGAGCATATTACCTTTGTTCTCAAAATCCTAATCTTTTGACTCATCAACATCATGCTCAAAAATAGTAGGGAAAAAGACACTTCTCTTTCATTCTTGAATACTGTAGTCTATTCAGTAGCAAACAATTAAATTGTCCCTACTATTCTTGAAAATCTAATGCTTGACTTTTAATTCTTGTATGCACTAATAAGAATTATTATCAAATATCAACTAAAATTTTATTTGTACCATGTTTTTTACTCGAAAAAATTTTATGGCTACAATCTACATTTTTAACTAAAGTAGATAATAAATCATTGGATCATCTACAAAGAATTATATTGAAAGTTGTCTACAAAACTCCAAAGTTAAGTGATTTTCTGAAGAAAATTTATTAAGTGGATATGTATCTTCAAAGAACACATAACATTGAGTTCATCACTCCAAGTATTTCTTCTCAGAGTTTCATTGAAGGAACTAAGGAGCCAAGCCTCACCTTCTTGATGGGCAAATTTGATGGCATTCTCGGACTTGGATTCACGAAAATATCGGTTAATGATGTGGTACCTGTATGGTATGCTTCTCTACCTTGATTATGGATATTTATGATGGCTAATGAAAAATAACCCTTCATCACATAATTGTTGGAAGAAAACAGTAAATATAATAAGGGAAAACATTAGGAAAAAGACACAAATATTGAGAGGTCAATTGGAAGAAAACAGTAAATACGACATCTGATACTGTGGACAATTATGGAATATAGATTCTTTGGAATATTTCAGTGTATAAGATGGATTATGCAAGCATCTAACTGCATTTTTTAAAGAAAAACATTTGAGTTCATTTGTAAATAGATATCTATCTTAATTACATTTATTTTTAGTTAAATGAGTTGAATGTAAGGTATTTAGAGATTGTAATATTACATAAGGTCATGAATAAAATCTGGAAAAAACCATAATGATAGATACCTAAAGATCGATGAACTAAAAAAAAACTAAAACAAACTCAATTATGACCCATAAAATTCTCAGAAGTAGAATACAGGCAGAAAGCAAGAAATTATCAAATAGGGACAATGTCGCTGAGGATCTCCTTATTAGCAATCCTTGTTTTCATTATGGAAATGTTCGATTTTATATGCTGAGACGATGGTTAATGTGAGCAACAAAAAAGTAAGGGCTAATGGAAATCAATCTTCATCAAGTCTCAGCAATATAAGAGAAACCAAGTTACCTCTCACTTAAATATGTTCATTACTAAAAGAAGCAGCTAGTCGCCAATCAATAACCTTTTTGAGTATTTTGACTTAAAAATTGAGAATTTTTTGTCTTAAATTTCAAAAGAAAATTAATTTGCTTTTGCAATCCATATTATGATAGTCATAATTGAATACTATGGCTATTTTTGAGTTTAGCTGTCTGTTATAGCATATTAACATTCAAGGTAGATTTTGATACTATTTTTCCACTACTTCCATCAGAATCTGCAATCAACCAATGTCACATATATACAAATGACAATAGACAACCAATTTAATCATAATCATCCAATAGAATCGTTACTAAAATAGTAGCATCATACTTTTTCATAATTCCTACTTATTTCGAAACGTCCAAAGAACCACCAATCAGAACTAATGTTTGCTGATGGGGAACGTACATGAATAATAATTGCATAACATGTTGAACCAAATTAGAATAAAAAGAGCGCATCACTTGAATTGACCATATTTGTTGTGGTCGTAAGCATCACTAAGATTCCCTATTTTAGAGGCATGGAGTATTTCCTCTTAATAAAAAAGTAAAACCCAAAAGTATAGTAGGCATACATGTTATAAGCAGCAAATGTAATAACCCATCTCTAATCATCATGATGATTAGATAATTGTAAATGAAGAGGAATGCAGTTTCTTAATCCATACAGCCTACTATACCAAAATAGCTAACATCCATAACTTCTGAACATACAGCAAAAGAAACATGCTAATAGATTAAGATAACCAATTTTTAATGAAGTAGAAAAATAAAATGGTAACAATAGTCAAAATCGATAAAATACGCCTACTATCATAACACAAACCAAGGGTAACTGACACTAAATAGAAACTCAAATTACAACTATACTTCTAACATAAGCATTTATAGAATATGCAAAAAACTAAGACAATAAAGTAAACATTTCTAGAATCACATAAGAAAAGCTAATATTGTTGGGTTGACAGATGATACCTTTTTGGGATTGAGCAAGTAATCATGCAAAGTATTCTCCTCCTAAATCATTGTCATGCTCTTATTTGCAGCAGAGTATGAATAACCAGCAGTTGTAGCAGATTGCCTCCCAAAAAGCCATTCAAGTTTTGGCCTGCAAAATTTAACCCATAAAAAATACAAAACAAAATCAGAATAATAGAAAATTCACCTAAGATTTTAAAATCTGCAGATCTCAAATGAGAAATCGAGAAAAATCAACGGACAAAGATCTAATAAATAAGAAAGATCAGACAACACAATAACAAATCAAAATCCATAAGGATCAAGAAAACAAAGCCTGAGTAATGAAATTGAGATTAAAAGGGCCAGATTAGATCGAATAAAAAATATACTTGTAGATATCAGATTAATCTTTAAAAATACTAATTAAATCATGTCCGAACTATCATATATCAAATTCATTTTAAACATATGGCTTACCTGCAACTGAGAGAATTAAAACTAAATATTAAGAATATAATGCCTCGAAATCAGGGCTATTTCAAAATTAGGGAAACCAACATATGCCTTTTCGGTACATAATTTGATTGGGCATACAATTAATTTTTAGAAAGTTTATGAAAAAGCATTCAAGAAAAAAAATATGAACAGACTTGTGGAGTGAAATCCATGCATCATCAATATTTTTAACTGAAGGTGAAGATATCAATTTAACAAACATCGTAAATCCAATGACTGACATACAAATTCAGTACTGTCAAAAACAAAAAATAAGTTGCACCTATTCTATTATCCCAAATACATTAGTTCTATAATAGCGAAACCCTCATGTATGAAACTTATTGTCCAGTTTATCATATTAAAACAAGTAGTTAAGATCGGTTGAACTGTATCAAGACTAACCCAGATTAGATACATTATCCCTTGAGTTTTTCCTAGAAACTACAATTTTACAGAATTGTTAAGTACATAAAAAGAACTGTCGAAACATGAACATAATGATTGCATATATTATGGTGAGGTTCATTTAAGAGTATCCTCCAATGAAGTAGCTACCACCACTTCCAGGTTCAAAATAAGCTCATAAAATATAATCTACGTTTGATAAAAATTTATGAGTATAATTGTTAGCGTTACAAAACTATTCATACATGTTGCAAATCTTTTTAACCAAGCTACAAGTCTGCAGCCTACACATATCTTCATTTTGATACCAAATCAATTAGTTTTATTTCCTAATACACTTCATTTGCTAAATCAAGTTTTCATAAAAAAATAAAAATAATATAAATATAAGTTATTTGTTTATGAAGATATTAATTGCACAAGGGATTATTTTCTCATGAACTGAAAGATAAATGTAGAAAAGCATAATTTTCAACATAGTCCAATTGTGTACTAACTATAACCTAAAAGATTTGGACAAAAACTTGTACTCTAGGGAAGCAGGAAAAGTTTAAAACATGCCCCATCTCTCATAAGAAATCAATATTGTGCAGAGACATGATTACTGATTAATCTTTATATATACTAATTTAATAATGTCTAAGCTATCATATATCAAATTCACTTAAAACTAATGGGTTACTTGCAACTAAGAGAATTAAAACTAAATACTAAGAATATAATGCCTCCGAATTAGGGCTATTTTAAAATTAGGGAAACCAATATATGTCTTTCTGGTACATAATTTAATTGGTCATAAAATTAAGTTTAAAGAGGATATTTAACCAATGATTAGCTACACAAAATATGAATACTGTTTAATGAAGTTTCCTTGAAACAAAGTTGGACTGGAAGTATGCTGCCACAAGATAGAGTTCATCATTTTGAGTCACTTTTTAAAAGAGTGTGAAAAAACATTCAAGAAAAAAATATGAACAAAAGTTGTGGAGTAAAATTCATGGATCATTAATATTTTTAATTAACGGTGAAGATATCAATTAAACAAACATCGTAAATCCAATGGTTGACATACAAATTCAATACTGTCAAAAACAAAAAAATAAGTTGCACCTATTCTAATATCCCAAATACATTAGTTCTGTAATAACAAAAACCTCATGTATGAAACTTATTGTCTAGTCTTAACATATTAAAACAAGTTGTTGAGATTGGTTGAACTGTATCAAGATTAATCCAAATCGGACATATTGTGTCTTGAGTTTTTCCTGGATACTACAATTTTGCAGAATTGATAAGTACATAATTAGTAAGTACATAAAAAGATCTGTCAAAACATAAACGTGTTAATGGTTGCATATATTATGGTGAGGTTCATTTAAGAGTCTCTTCCAATGAAGTAGAAGTAGCTACCACCACTTACAGGTTCAAAATTAAGCTCGTAAAATATAATCTACGTTTGATAAAAGTTTATGAGTATAGTTGTTAGCATTACAAAACTATTCATACATGTTGCAAACATTTTCAACCAAGCTACTACAAATTGATCCTGTCGCACACACATATCATCATTTAGATACCAAATCAATCAGTTCCTATTTCCTAATACACTTCATTTGCTAAAGCAAGTTGTCATAAAAAATAAAATAACATAAGTATCAATTATTTGTTTATGAGGATATTAATTGCACAACAGATTACTTCCTCATGAACCGAAAGATAAATGCAAAAAAGCATAACTTTCGACATATTCTAATGTGTTGTAACTATAACCTAAAAGATTTGGAGAAAAACTTGTAGTCTAGGGAAGCAGGAAAAAAGTTAGAAAGTGGTCCATCTATGATGTGCTCCAATAAAATTTTTGTTCAACCGAACTACTTGGTTTCAACCTAATGGTTTAAGTCATAGAAATATTAATAGAAAGGTAGATAATAAACATTAATTGTAGCAAGGTATTGGGATCATGGATCCTAATTGTTTGAATCTTATATGACTCCCCTAACTGGTACATTTATTTCTCACCAAAAAGGAAAAAGTAGGAGTCACCTAATTTTTATTATAGAGAAAGTTGTAGGCTTTATACATAGCACTTCAGCAGGATTTTGTGTTCTGTGCTATCCCAACTAACTAAAATCAGGCATAATAAAAAGTTTCAAATATATTCTAATACTTACATGGTACATCACTCCTGAATACGTAGTAATTCAAGAACTCATATGGAAGATTGACATATTTAGCTATGACAATATGAACTTAATTGTAGGAAAAATTATAAATAGAGTATATAAAATTAGTAATTTGTTAAGATAGAAATCTTTTGACACTTTCTCTTCTTCGGTCATCGTTGTGAAAAGCATAGAAGTACATGAAGGCTAGGTGTTAATTCTAAAATTTACTGTTAGTTTTTCTCATTTAAAATATTTCTAGGAAGCTATTAAATTCAACTTCACAATCCAAATGCAATATATTATGATTTAGCGTCTACTACAAATTTGCAATTCTAACCAATACACAAAAAACAAATTAATCAACAACAAAATCTATTTATCAACCAAAGAAAAAAATGGTAAAAAATATAAGTGAGACTATCATAATTAGCAGCAACAACAACCAATTACACATATTAAAAATCTAATAATGCATTCTGAAAAGTCTGCATAAGAAATCTAAGAAGCAAGAAAGAAAGCGCATAGACAAAGAAAAGTTAAAATCAAAAGCAAAATTTAGAAACTGCTCAAATCATTCCCGAATATTTTCTTTGATAAAAACCTTCCTCAATTTGTTTCCTTCTTGGTCCTTCCTGATGCCTAAAATCTAAGATTTGAAGAGATGATGACAGAGAAGGGTGGATATATTTTTCTCAAAAATTGATTTGGGGGGTGGCATGTAAGATGATGAGGACAATAATAAACATCTTTGCAAATTGATGAACATGTCTTGAGTATTGATAAAACTTTAGGATAATGTATATAAGTGAATGGATATAAGTGAAATTTTTTAAAACTTTAGGATAATGTAAGTTCTAAGAAAAACAACTGAAGGTATATAAGTTCACAACTGAAGGTATATAAGTGCAACCTAGTTGAAACCATAGGGTATTTAAGTGTAATTAAAGAATTGACAGGGACAAGTTAGGATGGGAGGAGAGGATTGATAAAACCAAATAGCTATTACCTATGAATTGATCAAGCTCTCATTGAATACTGATCCTTCCGGTTCTGATGCAACCAAATTTCTTATTATCTGCATTATTTTGAGGCATGTGTAGTTTCTGAATATTGATAAAGATAGGAAGTTTGAAGTTTAAGACAAAAAGTTTAAAAATCTATGAGTGTAAAATGTTAATCAATCAATAAGTTGCTCTAAACATTTGTTTTAACAGTTTAAGGGGATGTTTGGTAATCTGAAAGTGAATTTAAAATATATAAGTTACTTTTTTTGCAAATGACTTTTACATCCATATCAGCACGCAAGTAAAATACAGTGTTTGTTTAAAAAATTAAATTATTATCGAAAGTGTAATGTGAAGATGACGTGGCAAAATAAGATTAATTAGAAAGTATAATTAAAATCATTTAATTAAATTAATTATTTTTTTTATCACTTTCATCTGACTTCACCACTTTTTTAGGGGAAGTCAAAATTGTATTAAATCATATGTTACAACTTTATTGCATCTCACTTTCATAACCACTTACATGAAAACAAACACCTTAATTGTTAAATGAAAGTAACTTTCTCACTTTCATCTTTCACTTGCATGCAAACAAACACCCCCTAAAGTTCATGAAAACTTATAGTTATGGAACATTAGGTAGCGACACCAAAAGGAGTCGTTTTTGGGTTTGGAAATGGTACATGTTGAACTTGGAACTTGGGTTTTTTTTTGTCGAACTAAAAGTACTTCTTTAGTCTATTTTCTATTTATTGAACTTTTCTTCTTCACGTAAACATTTCTAAAGGGAATTAGGATCGGATATTAAAATAACAAGACATTAATTGTTAAATGAACTGGTAAACTCATATTTGCGGATTTAGAAAATCACTTGAGTGTTCTGAAGTAACATGCTATATAGCATGTGGTGAGCTTCTTATGCTTGGTTTGTTATAAAAATTTCATGGTAAAGGTTTCCTTTTAAGCCAAAAACATATAGAAAAACCTAAATATATATTAAACAAAAAACTTTGAAATATTTACGTGCTCTCCCTCCTACCTCAAGAAGATGGCTTGAATGGAAAAAGTAATAAATGCTACCAATGTCATCTAACCAAATAACAAACATTAAATACAGTTCCAAACAACCGTAGTCATTAAAACATACTCAACATCCAATATAATCACTGTATTTCAAAAGTTTGTAGCTCTCCTCATGTTGGATATATATCCAATAAAAAAATTGTAATAAAATCCATAGATCAGAGATGTAGGGAGCTCGTGATGTAAGTAGTAGACCAACAATATTGGCAAAGTTGCTCGTAGGTTTAGACGGTGATATTTTCGGTGGCACTTTGGAAGACAGCTGGAGGTGACCAAAAGAGCAGCGATGAACAGCCAGCGGTAATCAGTTTGAGGAGAGAGAGATGGAGGGGGAGAGTTTGGATCCACTGCTTGGATGGCGTGAGGAGAAAGTTGAAGTGGAGTTTGGATAATGGGAGGGAGTAGGTTTTCTTTGAGGAAATGAGGTAGGATTTAATAGAGGCCAGGGAGAATTGAAAGGTCATGGGAACTGAAGACTTTATGAAGGATGAATAATTAATGGGGAGTGAACGGATAGTGGTGAGTTGATTGAATAATGGAGATCAATGCAATTAAAAAATATTGAAATTTAAAATAAAAAAGAAAATCCAAAAGCCAGCAGTTGGAGTACACGGGCTCATGAAATAGTTATTTCTCATACTAATTATAATAAATGAAATTAAAAATTCAACTCAATTAATTATTAAGAAGGATATAATAAGTTACATTAGTAACTTGTATTTTAGTGAATTTAATGAAAGGTAAAGGGAATTTTTTGATTTTGGAGTAACGTTAAAAAAAAAGGATAATTCTGTTAAATTTATGATAGATGAAGGACGGTAAAATGGCCAGATTGGTATATTTTCTCGAGGCTTGGTGACAAGTTGGTATATTTTCTTTTAGTTTTGTCAGATTAGTATATTTTCTCAACTCCGGCGCCATATAGGCCTTAAATTTAGCCGGAGTTACTGTTCCGGCCAGTGCTGATGGGATTTTTTGCATAAAACCCCCTCATCAAATACCGTTTCCTGCTCCAAACCCCCCTCCCTCCTCCTCCTCCTCCTCATCTTCAACCTGCCCCTCCCCCTCATCCTCCTCATCCTCCTCCCTCCTCATCCCTCTTCCCGATCCCCTCCATCTTTTCGTCCCCCTCCCTCCTCTCCTCCTCCTCCTTCGGCCCTCTCCACCTCCGCTCATTCTCTGCCGCCACCCCCCTCTCTCTCCTCCCCTCCCTCCAAATCCCTCTGCCTCTCCCCTCCTCCTCCGTCCTCGTCGCCGTCAACTCCTTCCTCGACTCCTCCTCCTCCTTCCCTCCTCCTCTCAAATGTACTGAGTTTCTATGTTGTCAAATATACTGATTAGTACATATCATTATATTTGAAATGTACATGAAGAGCAGATGACACTTACTGTTTCTTGTTCTCCTCAAGTTGTGCATTTCTAATGACTTGTTGGATGTCACACAAGACTGAGTGCTGAAGGGGGGAAAAAGACATTGTGTGTCATATATCGAAGTGACTGAAACAAAGGTATATCTATAAAAAGTACTAAATCACAGAAAGGAATTGCAAGAACATGATGGCCGGAAAAAATGCACATTGAGTTGAGTAGAATATTTGAATCTAAGCATTCACAGTATATATAAACTGAAGCTTTAATCTCGCAATAGCACCATCACATGCATTTCTGTGGAATGAAGGATTAAACTTACCGTTTTCTTCTGGGATTCAAAATAACTCTCAGGCAAGGGAAATGAGTTATCTTTGGAGGCTTTGTTGATTCAGCACCAAAAAGTTTTGGAATCTGCCTATGTACATAAAAGATGGTAAACTTTACAAATTTAGGGTACCTAGTGCAGCAAACACAGAAAGCAATGGAACCAAACATCAACATATGATGAAGAAAATGCTAACTAACAACAAAAGGCGAGCACATCAAATGTAACAGTGCACCTACCCAGTTCAGAAGGTTAAGAACAGGAGATAATTGAACATGAACACAACAGAGTTTCCATTGCGACAATCTTGATCATGGTTAGGACCTTACCATATTGTCAAATATACTGATATTTAATGGTAACTTCAGCTTCGATGGTTTTTTACTTAACAGACCGAACGCCAACAGTTCTGACACAAAATCTATATTGAGGTTGTTGTTCATCATCATCATCATCTTCCTCCTCGCTTGAATTATCTTCAACCCTATCCCATCAGGAGAGAAGGAGCAGAGGACGTCGGCCGCGAGGGCAGAGCGAGAGGAGGGGAGGAAGGAGGAGGAGGAGTCGAGGAAGGAGTTGACGACGGCGAGGACGGAGGAGGAGGGGAGAGGCAGAGGGATTTGGAGGAAGGGGAGGAGAGAGAGGGGGTGGTGGCAGAGAATGGGCGGAGGTGGAGAGGGCTGAAGGAGGAGGAGGAGGAGGAGAGGAGGGAGGGGGAGGAGAAGATGAAGGGGATCGGGAAGAGGGATGAGGAGGGAGAGGATGAGGAGGATGAGGGAGAGGGGGAGGTTGAAGAGGAGGAGGAGGAGGAGGAGGAGGGAGAGGGGGGTTAGGAGCAGGAAACTGTATTTGATGAGGGGGTTTTATGCAAAAAATCCCATAAGCATTGGCCGGAACAGTAACTCTGGCTAAATTTAAGGTCTATATGGCGCCGGAGTTGAGAAAATATACTGATCTGACAAAACTAAAAGAAAATATACCAACTTGTCACCAAGCATCGAGAAAATATACCAATCTGGTCATTTTGCCGATGAAGGACATTTTGGGGTAGAGAAAGTTTTTCTCCTACTCCCTCTTTTAAAGGGAGAATGATTTTGTATGATACAGTTGTATCCTGTAATTTGTGTTGACACATAAAGATTTTGGTTTGTACTGTGTATGTATAATGGTTACTTTATTCTGTTTAGAAAAAAATAAGATACTAGTGCAATTATTCATACCCTAAAGGTGTTTTATTCTTTGTTCTCAGTTGATATCTGAACTAATGTTACTATAGTATGTATTTTCTGTTGTTAAAGACACGGTGTTCGTCATCAATATCATCACCGAATATATTAGGGAAGAGTTTATTTGCTTTGGGGAATAAATCGTCTGGATGTGCATGTAGTTGCCGAGAGATTTCCTTGAAAACATCTACATCTGTTTCTGTTGAGTTGTCGTACTTTGTTAGTATCTCACGCTATTTCAGCCTTCGGCTGACAAAATCGTGGCTTAAGTCTCTTGACTCAAGAAAACCACATGCTATCGTGAACATATGAATTCAATGGTATGAATTCCATGCTGTGACAAAACTACCTGCACGCTCACACACGCAAAAACCACGGCCTTCCTTGTACACATTTCCTATTGCGTTCCTTGTATATGTTTCCTTTTTCGTTCTTAGTAATATATATGATCTTTGGGCTCTCTCTAAGACACAATCAGAGCAATAATATAACAATCGTCTAGGAACACGGGCGGCAAATAGAAACCAGATTCACGATATACCTTCATGCATCAATGGCGTAAGTCAGGGCCTAAACGATGAGCGGCGGAGTTATAGCTTGAAGCATCTACTCATTATCTGGCAACATCTGCGTGTGGACATACATACAAGTTTTAATTTGAAATATACACTCATCATCCAGCAGCAACATTTGTACGCGTAGACGTATGGGAGTTATAATTTGAAATATCCGCTCGTCATCCAGCAACATTTCTTGTTGTCAGGAGCATTTGTGAAACAACAAACAAACGGAGAGCCCTGTGGCTTATATCCATTGTAACTTGCAAGCACAGACCATATAGTTTAGCTCCAGGAACACATTCCCCATGAGCATTCGCAGTTCTAATATTCAACAAAACTACTTAAAAAACTTGCAAAAGACATACCTCACGTAGCCCAATTAAAGTTCCAACCTTGATCTTCAAAACAATCTTTGGACTTGATTTTTGCAAGCAACTTCCTTTCGTATTTGAAAAGTAAACATAATGATCGCGACAACAAAGAAGAGCCTCAATCCTTCATGCCAATTACTGAAGGCCTACATATGCTAAGTCACGAACATGTATCACATTTAAAGATTGTTACAGCAAATTGTCTGAAGAACATACAACAGCAATTGAAGCCAGCTCAGTTCAAACTTCATATTCAACCTTGATCTGAAAAACTAAATATACAATCAAGATTACAAACCACTTCTTATCGCGTTGATACAAGTCATGCCCACTGCTTCTTGGTAGCCTCCATCCTCTGAAGCAAGCTTGCAATCTCCGCTTGCATTCTCACTTTCATGTTTTGGTAGTCACAATGCGAGTTCTCAAGGAACTTGAGCTCCTCAAGTTTCTTCCTCCGCCTCTCCTCAGCCTCTTGAAGGCAAAGCTTGGCAAGCTTGGCAGCGTACTCCTCCTCAAGCTTCTCTGCCTTGGCTTTAGCAATCCTACGATAGCCCTCAACTTCTTTACGAGCATCATCAGCGAGCCTCTGGAAGAGCTTGGCTTCCTCCTCTTTGAATCTTACAAGACTCTCCAAGCTTTGGAATCCCGCATCATCCTCTTTTGGAGGTGGCCGGACAAAGTGTGATTCCATGGCAAGAGGGGTGGGCTTTGGTTTCGGATCTGGGATCCTATGGGGTTTGAGTGCATCGATTTGGGTTTCGATGATGGATGTGGTGGGTTTTGTTAGGTTGAATGCAGGTTTTGGAGGCAGGATCGAGACTGGCTGAGGAGCGAGAGGTAGAGTGTCCATGAGGGGACTTGGTTGGGCTGAGAGTATGTTCTTGGAGGAGCTGCCCGTGACAGAGAGATCTGAACTGCCATCTGCAACAGTAAAGGTAATGAACAATTAGAAATGATTCATAAAACTTCTTATAGAGTACACCAATACAACAGACTCCCAAACACAACTGATTACTGTGTTGTACTGGAAACCAAATGAAAGATATAAGACTCTTGCTCTCAAGAATCTTTCTGCCATCTTTAAGATTGCACTTCCCTCTGTGGAATAAGCACCAAACAATATGAGAATTCTCATGTGTGACTGTTGATTTTCAAGTAACAAAAAATACTTGACTGCGTTATCCAAGGCATATGGAGTATCCTTTATCATCAGGGTCATTCTTTTCACCTTATATAAGAAATGGGTTCTCCGACATGCCCATGTGTCCATGAAGAACTTCATGTTGTCAAGGATGCATGTTTCACAACAGAAGAGGTAAGACAAGAATGGCAAGCTAAAAAGTTAGATGATGTAGATGTAATTTCATCCATCAATTTTCAGCACCTAGGAGGATTTACAGTGAGAACTATACTGATGGAAAGAAGATTCAGTATAAGTTAGAAAGGTAAAGGGCTAATCAGGCCATGGATGGAGAATAATTTCAAATTGGAAAGATGTAGTACCGATATACAAGGCATTTGAAAGAGGATACCCTTCAGAAATGGTATAAGGCTGTGCAAATGTCGGCTATAAGCAAGATTATGCCTAGAAAGAGATACCTAATGAAATTAGGTATAACTTGTACATAGAAGAGACAGTAAATATGGCGTCTTGTGCAAGAGATGAACTTACAGCCAGTACAATTTCTGCACTCAGCTGATGTGTCCACAATTTGGCCTTGGACTCCACATTTATACTGTTTCAAATCAGTACTTAACACTCAGGTTGGTCCCATCGATGAAGCATGGGTAATTCTATCATGAAGACGTACCTGTGCCCCACACTGTATCCATATCGGACACTAGCACTTCTTTGGACATGTAGATACAATTCTTGGACATCTATCCTACACGTCATATACACTTCCTTGCTCAGGGGTTTTCATAGAAACTCCCTTAAAAATAGGGTAATTCTATGTGAACCACCTTTGACTTTCAATTTAAACATAAACCACATCCCACTCAAATTTTCACTAAAAAATTAAAAACATTCTTAAAAAATTCACGTTCAAGATACATGACTTGTATCTTAACAAGATCTAAACATTAACAAAATGAGTTATGTGCCTCGAATGTGAGTTTTTTAAGAGTTTTTTTGGTTTTTAGTAAAAAATTTGATTGAGAGGTGGTTACCATCACAAACCCACTTTAAAAATGGTTTGTGTATGAATTGAAATTTAAAGGTGGTTCCTATAGAATTACCCTGTTTTAAGGTGGTTTCTAGGAAAAAACCCTTACTCAAATTACATGTTTTGACGCCTTTTTTCATGTTTCTCGTATTCGATACAGTTGCAGTGTAGGATATGTACATACACTCATTTGGAGGCATGCCCATTCACATTTAAATGCCTTTGACGACTTTTCATGTTTCTCTTTTCTTCAATAACAAAATGAAGATTAATTAGTTAACTGAGGTCTGATCATACAAATAAACACATGGATTCAAGCTCCAGGGTACCTAAAATATAGAATATAAATAGTTTACACAAGTATAGACAACAGTGGGAAGCTTCTGTTAAGGCTGTCAGGCAACAAAGAAAAACATAATTGTATCAAACTTATAACATTTTCTTGTGCCACTAATAATGATTTTTCCATGTAAAGAAGAAACAAAAAGGCAGTAAATGTGAAGAATTATAAAGAAAGGCCCACAAAGCAATATGGAGAAATATAAATTAACTAATTCAAAGAAGAAAAAGAGGCATGCAATATGTTCATCAACAAACATAATATAAAAAGAGCCATACCACTGTCAAAAATCAAAACTAATAAGCAAAGACAAGTACTATAAGGTTTGAGTCAGGGGACAAATATCCCTCAAAGTTTTATGATGGAGTGTTGAATCCTAGTATATACATCAATAGAGCTGTCATTTGAAACAAATGCGAAGAACAGTTTAGGGACTCACACTTGAAGAACTGCAGCATGCCACTGCAAGCATCTGCTGGAGAAACTTGCTTCTTGCTAAGCTTGGTGAGCATTTCCTGTGCCATCTTCTCCAGCTCTTTCCCTTCAAAATCCTCACTCACATGAAAGATCATTCTGACACAGTCCAACTCCTTCATCAATGTCTCTAGGCCCCAATCCTTTGCACAACAAGTAAACACTTCCTTCACAAATCCAAACATCTCTGAAGCATGAGTGCATCCAGGGCACATGAATTGCATCTCTGTCATCCCATTACCTATTTTCTGGTTCAGCCCAGGCCTAATTATATTCTTCTCAAGCCCACAAAGAGCATGACACCAATGAGAGCAAACATCACATCCAACCCAACTGCAAGTGTTTGAAGCACAATCAAACTTTAAACATATAGGGCACATGCATGCACTACAAAATCCCTTCTGAGAAGTGCAAATCTTGCAGTCACAGTCATCAACAGGAAGTAAACTCTTGCACCTCAAGTTCCTACACCTTGTCATCATGAAAATCTCAATCAACTCACTGCTAGGGACCCGGTTCTTCACAGTAAGAAAACCAACTATTCCTGTCTTTACTGCAACTAATATCTCAAGCTGCACCTTGTTCGCTCTGGATAAGGTTTCCACTGTGAGATCGGACCTCCTCTCCAGCCGTCTCTGGAGTCCAACAAACTCATCTTTCTTCTCTGTCGTTTCCATAACACTCCTCAAACAATCCTTCAACCCCTCCAATGAATCCCGAGGAAATTCTTGGAGTACTTGAGCCATGAACGGAACCGATTCTGAGACAATCTCTTTCAAGACCCGGTCTGGCCTTGTAAGCATAGAACTCCTAGGCCTTCCGCTCTCCGCACTCGGAGCCTTTCCCATTCTCGCTGGCAATTCAGATGGAAACAACGAGATATTATCCGAACTATTTGTTCTATAGAAATTATCACGCCCATTATTGTTAATGATCTTATTGCCACCATTTGCATTCAATTCATTGTTTGGATTAGCAAAGGTTATAGTATCTCCATCCCCCACTGGCCTAAATCTACTATGAACTGACCCATTAGTCCCTTCACCAGCATACCACATCTGATCATTTTCCTTTGACATGGTATAGTTCTCGGTGGAGCACCGAGTTAAAGAACAGCTAGGGTTATGAGAAAACGGTACAGATTGGGAGTAAGAAAGCGAAAGAGCAAAATCCTCTGAATTCGCAGTTCTCGCACTAGCCGCAGGAGCAGCAGGGACCGATGCCGGCAGTGGAGTCGACGTATTCAGCGATAGGGAGAGATTTGGGGGAGCTAGAGAGAGGCTCAAAGTTTCGACCTTTACCTTCTTTTCTCGGCCATCGGGCTCGGCCCCTTCAGGATTCTCCCGCTTCAGCTGGAGGAAATCGCGCTCAACTGGAGGCGGAGAGCTCGAGGAGGCGACGATCTCTTTGCCCTTTGATTTGGGCTTTTCATCGTCAGTTGGACTTTCATCTTTGTCTTGAAACCCTAACTTAGGGTTTTCGCAGAGGTAGCTGAGAGTGAGCTCCTGGGGCTGTGAGACCTTGGGAGGACTCTTGGAGGCTTCGAGATCTGGGTCGTTAGGGTTAGGGTTTGAGCTCTGAGGACTGGAATTGGAGTTGGGATCGGATTCAAGGGGCTCGGGATCCTTCGAAGGGTTCGATTCGAGAATCATGTTGAGATTTTTATGGGCTCAATTTGGGAGAGAGGATCGAAGAAGAGAGAGAGAGAGAGAGATTTCTAGGGTTTTGAGAGCTCTACTTCTCTTCTTCTTCCTCCTCTTTGATCGGGTCGTGGTCGCCTTTGACTTGCACTACATTTGTCAGAGATAGAGTCGACCTTCTCTTTTTATGCTCTAATTTTTTAAATCCAATTTCCATTTTTACCAAATGATTCAAACCTAAACTGTGGAAAACTTGTAATCTGCTTTCCAAATAGTTTTAAAATTTATAATTAAACATAAATTTCTTTATAATTACGATGATGCCTACCTACTTTATTTGAATATTTTGTAATAAAATTAAATTAAAACTCTTGATAGTCAAAAGTTAGTATATGGAAGGTTAAATATCAGAAAACCCCCTTAACTTTGGATGCTTAACAAATACTCATGATAACTTTTAAAATACATGAAAATTCCCTATAGCCCCGTTTGGTAAAGGGTTAAAGAAGAGAGATTAAGGAGAATGATTAATACAGTTTAACCTGCTTCATAATCCGAAGGACTAAATTATTAACCCATTACAGAAGTTTTATTTTAGCCATTATGATCATTTTTAGTGTTTGAGAATAATAATGATTTTGACCATTTTCTTTATAATTAAAAAAATTAACTATTAATCATTATAAATAGGAGTATTAATAAACCCCTTAGTTTGATGGGTTAACTGATTTTAATCCCTCTTGACGGGGTTAGCTTAACCCTTCTATATTGTTTATGTTTGACAAATTATGAAGGGTTAACTCACTTCAATCTTTGTATAGATTTTTTGGGTTTGACTGGTTAAGAAGGGGTTAAATCTCATTAACCCCTCACTTTACCCTTTGCCAAACAGTACCTATAGGTTCAAGGATCATCAGAAAACTCCCATTTAACTTTAAGACATTTAACTTAACGAGGAATGCTTGGTACTTCCATAACAGTCTTTTTGAAAATTTTGTAAATTATGGAAAATGATAAATGGCGCAGAAAAATAGGAAGGATATAATTGTCCTTTCCTATTTAATTTATTTTTCTCTGACAAATATTTCTACTCCAAAACTGCCATTCGCCTCTCTCACCATTCTTCAGCCCCTTTCATGTCAATTTCTTGAGCAAAGTCATATAGTTCTTAAGTTTTAATGATGGAATTTTTTGTTTTTTGAGTTATACGCAAATAAATAAGGCTTGCTTCTTCATTACACCAATAAATATCTTAATTTTTTTTTAAGAAAAGAATTTTTTCTTCAACGTCAATGCTACTAAACAATCTCTTTAGCCCATGAAACCCATTGTCCGAAACCCATTAAAAGAGCATTATGCGACATGGATGTAGGATGAGATAATTATAAATAGAGAAAAATGCACTTGAGATTTAAAAAAAGGAGAATAAAAAAATTGTTTTTAAAAAGTAATTAGTAAATACGATTTTTTTTGCTAAATAATTAGTAAAATTAACCTTTTTTTTTGTTAAAAATCAACCAAAGATGACCAAAAAAAGTAGTCGATTTTAGTAAATTTAGTGTTGAAAACACACGGTGTGTTTAACGTTCGCTAATTAACTTTTAAACTCTCATAATCAAATGCCCAAACACTAACCCTAACCCCAGTTCAAACCGATGAAATCTCCCTCTACGTCCACACC
This sequence comes from Asparagus kiusianus, assembly GCA_022839385.1. NCBI lineage: Eukaryota > Viridiplantae > Streptophyta > Magnoliopsida > Asparagales > Asparagaceae > Asparagus > Asparagus kiusianus. The sequence continues at coordinate 4,181 of BQKN01052467.1, read as the reverse complement.
CTCCTCCAATGGAACAAGGTTCCCCAAAATCCTCAAACCCACTCCATCAAAGTCCATCCTTTTTACCTTTTTTTGGCCTTTTCCAATGGAATGATTGACGGGTTTTGTTGGGTTTTTTTTGTAGAGGATGAATATTCGAACGATGGGTTTTGTAGAGGATGAATCTGACGGCGGTGACGGAGGAGAGCGAGGCGATGACGAGGCACGTGGATTGATGGGCTTTGTTGGGTTTTTGAAGAGGATGAATCTGACGGCGGTGACGGAGGAGGGCAAGGTGATGACGAGGCACGTGGAGGACACTCTTGCCCTGATTTCTCCTCTTATAAGAGGTCTTATCTTATGCGTCTCACTGCAGAAGCAGAGCTAATAATGATGACAATGCCTTAATCTCAATCTTTGTTAATGTTGAGTCTGGTGCTGGACTGGATTGATAAACACACTGACCCTAGTAGTGCTATGTGTGTTCTGTTTTAAAACCTGATTTGCGTACGCTAAAAACGTGAGACAAATAGTCCCGTGTGTTTTGAACATTACATTTTGTAAAATCGAACTTTTTTTTGCCAGCATTGGTGAGCTGGTAGAAAAAGATTGATTTTGCTAATTATTTAGCAAAAATATCGTTTTTGCTAATTATTTTTTAAAAATGTTTTTTAAAAGAATTCTCTAAAAAAATTGAGAATGCATTGTGGATTAGGAGAAGAGGAGCAAACAAATGAGTTCAGCCATGAGTGAACTAGGGATTAAGTCAGCAGCCATATTTGCGGCAAGGAGTATTTTGAGATTGAATTTGAGAGGAGTTATAAAAAAGCAAGAAAAAATTAGAGAGAGGAGGAGACGAGCAATTTTTTTTTCCAACCTGTTAATTGATTTGATTTAGTTGTGACCCAATGATTATTATGTCCTGAGAAGGCGGAGGTAATTACTTGATATGACAGCGGAACTCCAAATTATCGTCAGTGGGGCCCCACTGCGAAGGTGTGAGAACGGATATTAAAGAACTATTTACAACTTTTGCCATCGGTATTCTAGAAATTATTTTTTTGAAGTAAGCAAAGCTGTTGACTTTTAAAAATGGGAAATCAAAGAAATAGAAAACTATTTCTAAGAAAAATAGGTTTTTGATTTGTTCGGTTGGCTAAAAAAAAAGAAAATCAAAGAAATGAAGATGAGATGAGATGAGTTGTCACATTATTATTGGATGATGTGAGTGATTTTTTAAGAAAACTAGTTTTGATGTTGTTCGGTTGGCCCAAAAAAATAAGGAAATGAATTATAAGAAAACAATTTCCTGTAATTTTCTTGTTTTCTTTTGTTTGGTTCATTCTTAAAAATAAGAAATGAAATGAGATGAGATGAGTTGTCATTGTATTATTGGGTGATATGAAGAAAGATTAAGAAAAGTGTTTTCATAACTTTTTGGGATGAAATGGAAGAAATGAAATGTTAATGAGATGAGGTGAATTGTTATATTATTTTATTCGATGATGTGAGTGATTTGAAATGATGAAAAGAGATGAGTTGAGTGATGTTTGGATGAAAATAATATTTTATTAGATGTGATGGATGAGTGGTTAGATGAAAATAATATTTTATTAGATGTGGTGGATGAGTGGTTAGATGAAAATAATATTTTATTCGATGATGTGGATGAGTTGTTGGATGAAAATAATATTTTATTGGATGTTATGGGTGAGTTTTAGGGATGGAAATGGAAGAAATTGGTTATTTTGAGATTTCCACCTTTTCCATTTCCATTTCTTGGTTTTTAGAAAACAAACGAACAGGCCCTTAACTCTAAAGGTTAAAATTCGGAAAATGCGTGATCGCAAGGCGACGCTCCTCGGCCAATTCTCTCCCCTCTCTCCCTCTCTCCACCCGCTCCGGTCTCTAAAAAAGCCCCCCACCGCTGGTCTCTCCGATGCATCATGCATCGAGGGATCAATGCAACAAAACTGGGGTCCTTTTTTTTTTTTTTTTTAATGCAGCGCAGTTAGTGTAGGGACTCTTCTCGATATTAGTAATGTGATCAACAAGGACTTAGCTTGCCTACCACAGAGCGTCTTCGAAGGTAAAGGTCGTGATGAGTGATAGCAAATGATGTTTTGCAATAAATCATACATATGGAAATGATATGTTTGTACGCTATTACTGAAAGCTCTCACTTGAAAGGGTACCATGTGCATGTTATTGGACATGATTCTACATTTGCTTTCTACTGTCTTAACTCTTTAGTATCATCTTTCCTCCTCTTTTTAGGTAATGAGTTTCTTTCTATGCTTCCATCGTTTTCGAAGCTTCTTTTTACATAAATTTGGTCTTCTCACTTTAATGAAAATTGGCAAGGTTGCGTCCTATACCAGGTTGGATTATGTACATGTATGTTGCAGAATCGGCGAGAAATTTTGGATCAGAACAGGTTTGGAGGCGCATGAGTCATTTTGGGTGCTGCGCGGTCAACCGCGGCGCAAGGCCGGTCGACCGCGAACGTGCACAAGCCAGAGTAGGAGTTTGGATTTGGCGCGGTCGACCGAGACCCTGTAGGACTTTTTGGTCTCTGTCGCTGGATCGCGATCGATCGCGAGCTTTGGGCGGTCGACCGCCAATCGGGTCAGTGCCCAGTTTGAGTTTTCTGTTCAGTTTGGGTTTGGTGTTTGCTATAAATACCAACATACGAATTAGAGTTTCTTTGGTTTTGATTGGAGATTGGTTGGGGATATTTGGAGCACAGAAAAAGGAGAGTTTTTCTGAGCAATTGTTTGAGGGTTTATTTGGAGAGATTAAGAGATTTATTGGTGAGATTAGTTAATTAGTTTGAGTGTTTTGTAATCTCAGTTTGTACTCTTCTTCTCTATTAGTGAAAACCCCATCCCCTTCTTGCCCCGTGGACGTAGCCAATTTGCCGAACAACGTAAAACTATTGTGTTTGGATTTGTGCCGTTGTTTTGATTTGTTTGACCTTATCTCGACGTTTGTTTGATTTGGTTCTCGAAGCACGCCTGTTTGGTTGTCCCGCACAACATATGCTACACCGAATCGAGCAAGGAGGCCAAAACAAATAAGTGCTTGATTATGGATAGATTGCCCGCGATTGCTACTAGTGGGAAAATATGTAGTTTTAGAAAGAATACTATCCGTGGAGGTATAAGGAAGGGTCACTTGTTGGCTAGGTTGGTGTTCGTTGATACTCTCCAACTCCTGGACTGTAAATTCGAACGTACGAGGAGAACTTCATCTTTTACCATGGACTCCTTGAAGGCCATTGGTATAACTCGTAGGAACCCCGCTAGTAGACCGCAATCAGTATGTTATTGGCAGCCCCCCCACCCTTGAGGTATTATGACCTTGCGTCTTGACGTCTCTTGTGTTTATGGAAATTTGGCTATTGGTGGCCTCATCAGGAATCACAATGGCACTCTTTTTGTCGCCTTTTCTGGCCCTGCTGGCAAAGGATCCTCACTTATGGCTAGAATTAAGGCAATATCTGCTGGTACGTGATTCATAGCTTCTCCTATAATCCTTCAAGCCGAAGTGTGGTCTGGCTCAAAATCACTTATGCACACTATTGGAAAGAATTGTCCTTATTGGAAATTATTCTGTGCACGAAAGTATTTTAGACAAATTTTTGTAGGCTCATCACTCTACCGTCTTTCATTGCTTTGGGGAAAGCAACCAGGTTGCAGATTTACTCTCTAAACATGACCGCTCTTTGTCTTTGAAGAAGAACTGACCCGTGTGCAGGCGTCGTGGAGGCGACGCGAGTGAAGAGTCGCCTGTTCGAGATCGCAGGCGAGGTGTGAGGCGAGGTTCGATCTCGCCTGCAGGCGAGATGTGGTGAGGAAACTTCGAGCTCGCCTGTAGGCGGGGCTGGACAGACGAAATCAAGGTGTCGCCTGTCGTGTGTGCGGGGCTCGAGGTGATCGCGAAGCTCGGCGTGGAGTGGAAGCCAGCTGGAGGAGGACATCGCCTCGCCCTAGGGTTTCCCTATAAAAGGGAAACCCTTGTTCACAACCCGAGAGGAGCGGAGCATAAGAAAAATAGCGGCGACAGCTTCTTTGGTTTCCTTCTGCGATTTGGTTTTTCCCACTTTGTCCATGTTCTCATTTATTGTGAGAAGGGGTTGGTGATATTAAATATGGGTTTGATTTGGGTTATTAAGAGAGAGATTGAACAGTGCTTTAAGT
>BQKN01052465.1:0-10540 GCA_022839385.1 Asparagus kiusianus | reverse complement strand
CGGCGGCCGAGCCACCTCAGCCCAGATCTGTGCCCAGGCACAGATCTGGGTGCCTATAAATAGGCTAAGGGTGATAGGCTAAGGGTGTTCATTTGTCGAAGGTTGGAAATTTTGGAGAGGCGAAGCTCTGCTGGATTCGAGGCTCAGAACTTAAAAAAAATCCAAGCTTTGGGACTTTGAAGACTTGTTCATCCGGATCCGGTGCTCGGCGATCGTCAACGCCAAATAAGGCAAGAGTTCGAGAGGAACCGGATCTCAAATCGGATCTCAGATCTACGCAGGCATACTCCGGATCAAAGCTTGGTCTTTGATCCCGAGATTTGGGCGACTATTTCCTTGGTGAAATAATCCCCCCGGCTATTATTTTCTTCGTGAAATAATATCCGTCGTACTGCGTAGATCCGACCGGATTTAGATCTCGCGGTGGTCCACGGATAAACCCCGGCGCAGGCAAACAACCCACGCAAGCGAGCGACCGCAAAACAGGAGCTCGTGATTTGTTGACACAAAAGGAGAAAGCTGTAATTTTTCTTTTATTTTTCTTTGATTTTCATTGTAACCAAATCTTATAAAAAGACCGGATCTTTGTAATTCAAAAAACTGTTATTCAAGATAGCAATAGAATCAATGAAGAAGAAAGCTACGATTTTCACCGCGAACAATCTGGCGACCACAGTGGGAGCCGCCGATCTCGCTGCCGAGATCGGAGCGTCGCAGCCGCGGATCTCAATCCCGGTCGTGGAGGAGGTTGAATACGAGTTCGACCAACAGAAGTTCGAGGAGTACCTGTCGTCCTCGTCCGGATCAACCTCCCCCCGCAAGTCCAAGAAATCCCAGAAGTTCTCCTCCAGGAGAAAAGTTCGTTGGTACGAAGAAGTTGAAGGTACCAACGACGACCTCACCCCGCTGGACGCCAAAGTTGCGTCGGGTGAAGTTCCTCCAAATCCCAACCAGGTCAGATCTGCTCTGGCCAACCCTTCTGCCGCGGAGGGCGTGGTGACTCTCTCGAAGAGAGCCCGCCAAAGGCAGCGTCAACGCCTTGCGAAACAATTCGCTAAGGCCATGGAGTCAGTTGACGGGATTCGTTACAATGCGGATCTGAAGAACGCAAGAGGCAAACAGCCTCAGCGACTGATGAACGGCGATTCTTCCAAGCCGCCAACCAACGAATAGGTCCGTGTTAAACGGAACCGTTCGACATTGGAAGAGCGCATTCGCAAGCACCACGCGATGTCAGCGCAGGCACGGGCTCAAGCTGAAGAAGCCCGTAGGAAGCTGCAGAAGGAAGTGGCAAAGAAGCCGCCACCAACCCGCAAAGTCTGGAGGCCCAAGTCCGAAGTGGCGATTCAGGCCAAAGAGCAACCTTTGCAGCCTTCGAAGCAGGTTCAACCTTCGGCGAACCAAACGAAGTCGCCGACAATTCCCATGGCTACTCCGGGAGGTCACGCAGAATCATACCGGAGAAAGAAGTCAGTTTTAGAGCGCCTCGGCCCACTTCCCGATGGACGATGCAAAGCTCCAGTTCAAGAACGTTTGGGCCCAATGAAAAAGCCCCGAACGATTCAACACGCTGGGGGTCGCCGTAACCCCCAACATGACGAGGAAATCAGGGCAACCAAGCGCACTACGCTGCGCATTGAAGTTCAGGAGCCGGTGGAGAATTCACGCCCACAAAGGCGTGTTTCGAGGCGCGTGACTCTCGAAAGCCCAAAGAAAGCAATTCACCCCCAGAGGGAAACGTTGTCATCTGATGATGACAGTGTTATACCTGAGAAATCGTACCAACACACGATAGGTTACTCCGAAACTGACGAGTTGTACTATCGTGTTGGGGGTACGAGTAAAACCAGAAAAAGGAGTTCCCGAAAACCAGAAACTCAGTGTCCATGTTCCAAACTCATTCGGGCAGTATTGTCTGAGTGCAGATGCACCAATACAGTCCCCGAAAGAGTTTCGGTTTTCGAAAGACTCAGTACCGAAACGCCAAAATCAAGGCTTAGGCGTTTCCGACGAAGAAGAACGGCGGTTGAAGATGGAGAATTTCTGAGGGTCACCGCTAACATGACCAGCAAAAGGACATCAACACAGGGTAATCCCGAGCTGATTCCGAAAATACCTCGACGTGTAACTCGTCTGCAGTCCGGAGCCATCATACGAGCAACTTATGGTAGGGTTCGGACAAGACTGCCTTCGGAAGACGAAGAATCGGATGCTCACTCTGCAATAGCATCAGATAACATAGTGTCCAGTGAAGGACAACCCCGCGAGTCGTTTATGATAAGCGCGGAACAAGTGGCCAAGATGCTCGAAGAAGCCATGGCCAAACAACAGGAGAGCTTCAGGTTCGAAATGCAGATGGCCATGCAGAATATGAGAGAAATGCATGAGCAACAAATCCAGGCACTGACGAACCAGCAAGGCGAACCAAGCCGCCGTAATCAGGTTGTTCAAGAAGATGAGCACACGAATGCGGATGAACCTCGCAATGTCAATAATCCTCCCGTTAATGCAGGGGGTGGTAATGAGGATGCTAGTCACAACACCATACTTCCACCTCAGAATCGTGCTGACGAGAACTCGGGTGAAAGTCTGAAAATCAAAAACCTCGAAAGCAAGATCAATACGTTGATTTCTGCTCAAGAGGTGAAGAAAACGGGCATTCCTTGTCCATACCCAAGAGAATGGGAATCAATCCCATATCCGGCGAAGTTCAACTTAATCAACTTCACGCCGTTTGATGGGAAGGGTTCACCCACTCAGCATGTGATTTACTTCAAATCACATCTGGGGGTCATCTCTGGCAATGAGCCTCTGATTGTACGATCCTTCGTTGGCACTCTTCGCGGAGCCGCCTTCGATTAGTATCGCCGCCTCAAGCCAGGTAGCGTGAACAGCTGGGACGATATGGAGACTAAGTTCCTCACTAATTTCTTCGACGACGACACCGAGATATCTATCGGATCGTTGCTCGATGAGAAACAGAAAGACGGGGAGTTAGTCGACACCTTCGTCAAAAGGTTCTGGAACAAGGCGTTGAATTGCCAGGACCCGATCACTGAAGAGTTCATTCTCCAGACCTGCCACAATAATCTTTCGTTAGACGTGTTGGAAGCAATGGGGACAGCACCGTCCAAAACGTGAAAGGATCTGAAGGTCCGTGGTGAACAAGCCGAACGCTTCCTCCGAAGGAAGAAGGCCGAGAGGGGTCAATCAACAACTAAGCCTCCGAATTCTAACTTCGCCTCCCGTGGTAAGGGCAAGACACCTGCAGCGGCTGTTGATGCTAATCAAACGTCGCAACAGCAGTCCCGGAGATAGCAGAAGACTTCGGATCAGAGGCTCCAAAAAGAGTACTCCTTCAAGGACGAAGACGTTCCAGCCATCTTCAAATCCCTCCTTGAAAATAACAAGATCAAGCTGTCACTGATCACGAATCAGGAGGAAGCTGACGATACTGCGGATCCGAAGTACTGCGCGTACCACAGGAGGATCCTTCATCCCACCAAGGCTTGCTTTACTTTAAAGAAAAGCATTCAGACCTTGGTTGATGCCGGCGTCATAACGCTAGAATAAGCCAGTTGAGAACGACAACACTCCGATAAGTATAAGAGTATAAACTGCTTCTTAACACTCCGATAGGTATAAGAGTATAAACTGCTTCTTAAGACTCCGAAGAGTATATGAGTATAAACTGCTTCTCAATCCTCCGACCGGTATAAGAGGTTAAACTGCTCCCTGATACTCCAATAGGTATATGAGTCTAAACTATTTCCTTTTGTCACGCCCCGCTTCCCAAAATACCCGGGAATCGGAACGTGAACAAGCCCGCGACGTATTAGATTGAGAAGAAATATACACTATTATTTTTTTTCTTTTCTTTTCTTCTCAACCTAATACGCTAAGCGTCTGGAAACAATATAATATACGAAATCACAGGTCCCCGATCACACATAGCAAGAGTATAATGAACAACTCAGAATGAAAAAGATACATATCACAAATAGAATATCATCCAAGACACAGAGTTGGGTCAAACACGCCCTTATTACAAACAGTTCAACTAAAAATATAAAAATACATAGTCCAATAGGAATAAAAGGAAAGTACTGCTAAACAACTAAATCCAACATCAGACTAAAGTAAGGTTCTGCAAAAGAGATCTAGCGCTCATCAAATACTACAGAAATAAAAGTCTAAGCTTCAGGTTATTCTTCTGATCCATCTGGAAGACCTTACTGCTGCAAATCATCTGGCTCCTGTACTATTCCGAACTGAGGCTGCTCATCTCCTAAATCTGACGTACACCAGAGAAAAACAGGTGTACGTCAGCGTGTGCGACACACGGCAAGATCCCACAGAGAGAAATAGGAACGATCGAACGACCAAAGCAAAACAGTGATAATAATAATAAAAGAAGCATGCTACTGGAATACTAATAATCTAAATGCAATCTACCACTAGAATATAATAATCAGGAGTATCCAAGAAAGTCAACCAAGTAACAAGTCAATCATGTAGCCAACGATCAGAATAATCATCCAAGTAACAAGGTCATACACTAGATGAAATTAATACTTAAAAATCTACAACTCGAGACGTAGTACGTCGAGCGAAATAATCCAAACAAGGAAACCCTCATGTATATACCATATGTCTTAAATTGTAGATAATTAGATATTAATCTCGATCTATGTATAAAAGAAATACAACAGGCCTACATCTCATAAGAATCCATAATCACCTCAAATAACAAGGTCATGTAACCAGCCATTCTATAACAGGTCACCGGTACAAATCTCACACAGAGTCAACGTTCATATCATCTTATAACTGATTGTTTACACATCATCCAAGCAAATAAATTCATGAACCAAAGTAGCGACACCGATCTACTTTGACTCAACAACTCAGCCTCAGTGGCGACACTGATCCACTGGTACGAGCCTGGAAGATATATCAACAACCATATCCAATCACATGAACAAAGACTTTCCCACCCCCAACTCTTCTTGCTTTTCTAAGTCAACACAACACATGTCTCTAAATCACACAAGGCCACTATGGTCATGACTGCTAATGATTTTTAATCACATCAAGGCAATAGTAATGTAACAATTCATGTGCAATAATACCATGACATATCATGTAATAATGATTTGTTATAGTATATATATATATAAATAAATATATACATATATATATGAAAATAGTAATATTATAATGCACTAGAAATAATGAAGAAGAAATCCTTCAGTCAAGTCCGATGATAGATAGATCGATGTAGAATAAAGAAACAACTACTAACCGTCGAAAAGGAAGTATACACGCTAAACAAGGAAGCGATCCAACCAAAGAAAATATAGAAAATAATCATAAGTATAATGATGACATAACAAGAAATCCTACGACGTCAACGGGGAGAATCTCAAGATCTAGTTCCATTATAGACAGATCGGCACAGGAAACGAGAAGCGACTTCGGATTCAATTTCGAATAATTGAGCAATAGTATGAATGAAAGAGACTAAACAAATCATTCTAGGTGTAGAGGGGCTCAAATTAGGGTTGTCAATAAATCAGGACGTTAATCTCCCCTCCCTATTTTAGTGAGAATGGCGAAATCGCCTACAAGAATAAAGTCGGTTCATCTCCACAATTTGGAGGAAATCAAGGCGTATAGCCGACACAGGAATGAAACCAAATATATAGGCACGAAGGCCATCTACCGCAATGATACACAGCCATAAATGAGTCAACGAATACAATACAAGGTCATCAATAATATACAAGGCCGGCAATTAATTATACAAGGCTGCAAACAATAATATTCCCGGCAGCGAATTGCAAAGCAAACCTGTAAGGAATTCTAGGCTAATGCATTCAAGCATAAGTATACGGAAGCACGATAAAGATGTGATATCAGACAATAACACGAATCAAATGAGTAATCACATGAAATATAATTACGAGTCTCAATATGACATGAACATGACTGTATGGGATAACTATGAATCGGACGTGCATGTATAGTATAATAAATTCTTTTAAAATATCTATTATTATAATTACTCAAAATAAACCATTTATTTTAAACTAACCTTTAAAAATAATTAGCTTATTAATTCCAAATAATCTTTTACAAAATAATTTCCTTTAAGTTATTCCTAATCTTCTAAATTAATAAATTCATAAATTCAAAAGTAAGATAAATTCTCATTAATTCAAAATATTCTATTTTCCCAAATAATTTCTTTTAAATTATATTTATCATTCTAAAATGATTTTTTTTCCACAAGATAATTTCTAAAAATTATTATAACTATTCTAAAAATACTATTTATCACCTAATTACAATTTATTTAATATTATTCATCAAATCCACATAGATAATTAAATCATAAATTAACATAAACAGATAATTCCCAATATCATTCAACAAGTCCACGCAGATAATTATTAACAGATCTAAAATTGCTGAAAATTCATAATAAATAGGAAAATATAGATCTGAGCAAGCGGGATCTTGCCTCGGGGTTTTGTCGAACGAAACGACGCTGACGCGCGAAGCTACGGCCCGCCGATAAGGCGACGACGACGGATCTGAATGGCGACGAGGACTGTAGGGCTGACTGCGGGGAGTTTGACGGGGTCGAGGAGCGGCACGGCGAGTGGCTGGGCGTCGGGTCAGGCTGAGCAGCGGCGAGCGGCGGCCAAGAGGACTGAGGAGGCGCTGGAGGTGGTTGGTCGGTCGACGGGGGCGTTGCTGGTGGTGTAGGGGGTCGTCGGAGGTGGGCACGGAGGCAGATCTGGTTGGAGGTAAGCGGAGGAGGAAGCGGGGCTTGGTGGCCGAAGGGAGCTCAGGGGTTCGGAGTTGGAGGAGGTGTGACGGTGCAGCAGGAGGTTGGTGGTGCGGGGTTGGCTGGGGCGGCGAGGCTTGGGTTCGGGCCTGGATCTGGCGGCAGTGGGAGACGCGGAGGAGGGGTAGCGGCGGCGAGTCGAGCTCAGGCGAGGGCAGTGGAGGGGAGCTGGAGACAGCTCGTCGGAGCTCAGAGCTTGGGCGGTAGCACTGGTGGTAGGGGAGGCGGAGCTCGGGAATGAAGAGAGGGAGAGGGCGGCAGATCTGAGCGCGGCGAGGGCGACGAGGCTGGACGGAGCTGGCGGTGGAGGGGGCGATGGGCAGCGGGTAGGGCCGAAGACGAGGAGGAGGAGGCGGCGGCCACGGCAAGCTCAGGCGGCGGCTTCAAGCTGGGTGAGGTCGAACAGCGGGAGAGGGGCGGAGATGGGGGTCGTGGTCGGGGCGGCGCTGATGGGTTTGGGCGAGCGGGGAGCGCGGTGGTCGGAGTTTGAGGGTGAGAGGGAAGTAGAGGCAGTCGAGCGGCGGCCTGGTTGAGGAGGTTCGGTGGGGGTTCGGCTTAGGGAAGAAGATGGAAATAGGGAGAGAGAGAGTTGTATTCGTTGGGTTTTCTTGGGGAATGGGAGAGCAGAGTGAGTGAGAATGAGCTGGAGAGTGAGATGAAATAATAAGAAGAGAGAGAGAGTGAGTGATGGTGATTGAGTGTGAGAGAGAGAAAAAGATAGATTAAGAGAGATTGGAGAGAGAGTAAAAACGGCGGAGAATTTAATGAGAGAGATTGTGCGGGATAGGGTGGTTAGGAGGATGTGGGTTGAGAGCTGGAGGAAAACACGAGGCGGAGGGGTATACAGAGTGAACACCGGTGAGAGGAAAAACACAGGGAAAATACCCCTTTAAAAATATACAAGAAAAATTATTCAAATAAATATTAAAAATTTATGGTCAAAATAATAATAACAATAATGAATAATTAACTATTAATTTAAAAAGGTTTTACCGAACAACTAAATTTATAATTAGCAAAACCATTAAAATATTATAATACCGTATTTTTTAAATCATAGACAATTAGGGAAAAATACAAATACTCTTTTAGAAAAATAATATTTAATATTTAAATACCAGAAAAATTTATTCAAATCAAAATCGAAAATTAGGGTCCTTGCACCTTTCTTCCACGGGAAGTTCCTGGAGAGTGCCATGCGTGGTATTCTTAAGGATAACCCGATCATGCAACCGATACGATGATAAACCTAGTTTCGCAAGAAAAGCTGGGGGTGGATAATTCGTGTAACGGGAAGTTCCCGAAAGAATGTTACATATAATTTTCTTAAAATGATAAGCACTAAACTCAACGTTTACCTGGTCAAATCTTAAGACCAAAACCAAAATCCCCTCTCGATTCCTCCAATGAACGAGAGGCCCATAAATCAAGCGATCAAACATTCTTACAGTTAGGATCGTTTTAAACCCCCCACTTGGTCAAACCTTCCTATAGTTAGGACCACAACCAAAATCCCCTCTCGATTCCTCCAATGAACGAGAGGTCCACTTTCAAATCAAGTGATCAAACCTTCCTATAGTTAGGGTCACCTCAAACCCCCCACTTGGTCAAACCTTCCTACAGTTAGGACCACAACCAAAATCCCCTCTCGATTCCTCCAATGAACGAGAGGTCCACTTTCAAATCAAGTGATCAAACATTTCTATAGTTAGGGTCACCTCAAACTCCCGCTTGGTCAAACCTTCTTATAGTTAGGGCCAAAACCACGATTCACTCTCGATAGACGAGAAATTCATCTGTAGTTCGGTAATCAAACCTTCCGACAGTTAGGGTTATCCGAATCTTTTTGATTCTCGGAGTGGAGATCCCACTCTTAGTTTCACCTTTCCGGATTCTGGGGGTAGAGATTCCATCTCAAGTCTCCCTTCCAACTGGGAATAGAATATAAAATTCTTCCTTCCTTGTTTTCGGGTTCGTTTTCACCCTAAAAGAAGACCGGAGAATAGAATATAAAATTCTTCCTTCCCACACCAATCCTTTTCCAAGAATCTAGGATCCATCCTAGGAAGTTTATCCCGAATCCTAAGCAGGGATAAGTCTGCGCCTAACACGCGCTGCCGGTTTAGTCTTTCTCCGTAGAAAAAGACACCAGAGTTCGATTCTGGGGTATTTTATCCTGAAACCTAAGAAAGGATAAGTCTGCGCCTAACGCGCGCCGCCGGTTAGTTCTTAACCGTTAAAAAGAACACTCGCCCACATATTCAACGTTGTGGCAGGTTGTTATTAATAACACCAAAATCCATGCCTCACACGCATGGGGAATTTCATCCTGAATCCTAAGAAAGGATATGCCGACGCCTAACACGCGTCGCCGGTTTAGCCTTTCTCCGCAGAAAAAGACACCGGAGTTCGATTCTGGGGTATCTTATCCTGAAACCTAAGTAAGGATAAGTCAGCGTCTAATACACGTTGCCGGGTAGCCTTTTCCCGTAACAATGGCAAAGTCTACGTATTCGAAGTCGTAGCACAAAGTCTAAGGGAGGTCATTCCGTTAGCACAACGTTACATGCGGAACGGATTTAGATAATCCGCATGCTAGCCCGACTCAAACAGTAGTCGGTAAAGGCTAATCAAATCCGTTGAAGGCTGGGGGTTAGCCAAAAATCCTGAAGTCAACGCCTAACACGCGTCGCCGGTAGCCTATTCCCGTAACAAATGGTAAAACCTATGTATTCAACATCATAGCACAAAGTCTAAGGGATCGAGTTCATTCCTTTAGCACAACGTCACATGCGGAACGGATTAAAACAATCCGCATGTAAGCCCGGCTCAAACGGTAGTCGGTAAGAGCACGTCAAATCCGTTGAAGGCTGAGGATTTGCCAAAAATCCTAAGTCAACGTCTCATACACGTTGCTGTTTAGTCTTTTCACAGGAGAAAGACGAAGTCTACGTATTCAATATCGTAGCACTAAAAGGGTTAACTCTTTTAGCTTAACGTCACTTGCGGAACGGACTTAAACAATCCGCATGCTAGCCCGACTCAAACGGTAATCGGTAAAGGCTTATCAAACCCGTTGATGGCTGAGAATTTGCCAAAAATTCTATAAATACGAGTCATTGACGCATCAATTTTACAAATTGGTCTCGTGACTCAAGTATCTGCCACGCTCCAATACCTTAAGAGCTTAAATTGTGTATACTCCAGCAGACGTACGAGGATAAACTGTGTCGAATGCCGAACAACACGTCGCAATGAAGCTCAGACGCCGGACAACGCGTCACAAATGTCAATCGATGATCCGTTCCATGTTGAAGCAACCAACTCGAGCTAAAAAGTCAGGAAATCGAGAATCGACTTCAAATTCAAAATTCTGACAGACGGTCAAACAATAAATGCAGCACCGGAACCCTTACAGACGTTCGACAAAGCACCGAATAGCCTGGAGGACTGAAGGAATCAAGGATAGAAGCCATTCCAAATATCCCAGCGTTACCAATTGAAGGATGGGAGAATCATATCCAAAGTATTCCAGACTCTTCTATAAAAGAACGAGGCTGAAATACTTTGGAGGAGGTATCTGTAGGCGTATAAAACTACCTATAGGTCCCTTAACACAGCTCGACGACGCCGATTTGATAAACCGACCATCGGGCGACGTATGCAGACACGATCGTTAGTCCA
>BQKN01052464.1:0-12585 GCA_022839385.1 Asparagus kiusianus | reverse complement strand
CAGAGAGTCGATCTCTGGGAATTTGGGACTGTAACTTCACGGGAGTTGAACTCCCGTGGAGTTTTGGCTCCCCTATAAAAACCGCGCGTGCCCAGCCCGACAACCCAAAACCCTATCCTTCATTCCCTTTAGCCGCCGCCCCTGTGCTGTCACCACTGCAGCTTGGATCTGCCACTGTCCCAGCCTCCGACCACTGCCGCCGCTGTCGACCCAGCCTCCGATCGCCGCTGCCTCCACAGCCTCCGACCGCCGCCGCCGTCAGATCTCAGATCTGTGTCAAAAAATCCAAAAAAAGGTAAATTTTTCCTAAAAAAACTATATTCTCTAATTTTTGTATACTCTCATATTTGATTGTGATTATATGTAAAAATCTAGATTTTAGAATTTAATTATGAATTATTTACGAATTTTGTGAAGAAATGTGAAAATTAGAGGGGAAATTATCAATAAATGTGAAAATTAGTGTGGAAATTATCAATAATTGTGAAAATTAGAGAGGAAATTATCAAAGGGGAAATTATCAATAATTTTGTGAAATTTATGAAGAATTAGTGTGGAAATTATCAATAATTTTGTGAAATTAGAGGGGAAATTATCAATAATTTCGAAAATTATTGTATTTAGATTTTAGAATTTAATTGTGAATTATTTACGAATTTTGTGAAGATGTAATAAATAATTTTGTGTATTTATAGGTGAAATTATCAATTAATGTGGAAATTAGAGTTACTACCTAGATGTAAAAATTAGTAACAATCAATATTTATTTGGCTTTTCGTGTAATATTGATATTGAAAATTTCGAAAGTTATCTTTGAAGCGTATGATACTCGTTATTTGTAATATGTTCTGTATGATACTGTGTTCATTTCAGCCATGCATTTGTATTATGTAGCGTTTTGTGTTATGTCAGATCATGTGTGTCATTCGTATTTGTTATCTTTGAAGCGTATGATACTTGTTATTTGTAATATGTTATGTATGATACTGTGTTCATTGCACTCTGTATATATGCTCATATTTTAATCACAGGTCTATTCATTATGGATCCGGGACCGAGACGCCCCGACGTTTTGACCCTCCAGGCGAGCCATGTTTCAGATTATATTGGCTCAGGACAGGTAAAACATCTTTTGTATTGAGTAGTTAGCATTGGTACTAATTTTAATTTTTCACATTATACTTAATCAATTCTTTTTGACATGCAGCCCGTACCTGATATCACCATGATCGAGCATTCCCAGAGCCATTCAGCTTGGGTCATTGAGGATGAGAGAGTTCTAGCGCTGATCTCTCAGGCTGGTTTTCGGGAGTGTTCGACGGTTAGATATATCAAGCTTGATTGGCCACTTATCACTGCTTTGATTGAGAGGTGGAGGCCAGAGACCAACACCTTTCACATGCATATTGGGGAGTGCACCATCACTTTACAGGACGTGGCTGTCATACTTGGGCTTCGGATCGATGGGCCGGCAGTTACGGGCACCGATGATCACAGTTGGCCGGAGGTATGTGCCCGGCTTCTTGGACAGGTTCTGGACTTGAGGAGTGGTGCGATGAAGCTATCGTGGCTTCGTCAGACATTTCAGGGCGACATACCAGAGGATGCTAGTATGGAGACGCTCCAGTTCTATGCTCGGGCTTACATATTGCACATGATAGGGTGCGTGCTTTTTCCTGATGCGAGCAAGACTCTTGTACATGCACGATGGCTGCCGTTGCTAGAGGATTTTGGAGTATGCGGCGCACTGTCGTGGGGCAGTACGGTGTTGGCATACTTGTATCGAGAACTGAGTAGAGTATCCCTGGTGCAGAATAAATAATTCAAGGGATGCTGCACATTGATACAGATTTGGTCATGGGAGTGCATTCATATTGGACGCCCTACTTTGCTTGTGCACCGTGACCTACAGGGGCAGTTTCCTTTGGCGTACAGGTATAATTGTACACACAAATTTTATTCGCACTGAATTTGTACTTATATATTCTCTATTCTGCATATAGGTATAACGTGCGGTACGCTAAGTACCGATCAGCGACGCGCCATCATGAGTTTTACCGCAATGAGCTTGATGGCCTCCAACACGAACAGGTAAATATAAATCTCAAGTCGTTATGAATATTATAGTTTCGTTGTTGATACTGATAAATTTTTTATTTTATTTCAGTTCAAGTGGAGACCCTATACACCGCCGGAGCTGGATATGCATTCTCTTGCACCCATCTGCCGAGATAGTCCCGACTTGTGGAGAGCGAGAGTTCCATTGATTTGTTGGGAGATCGTGGAGATGCATGTTCCTGACCGTGTGCTACGACAGTTTACGCTCTCTCAGTATGTGCCAGAGCCTGTCTAGCAGATCTCTCGTCGGCGACGACCTACTTCGCACCATACCGACTGGGCCGTAGTCCGTGTGGCCTACATAGACAGGTGGGTTCACAGGTGGGATTTCATCCAGGATACGAGGCCCACGGCTGTTGACTATACCGCGTATATGGGTTGGTATTGGGATATCACACGTAGATGGATCACACGTGACCCACAGCCCTTAGCTGGACACATGCCATGGCCACCGACAGACAGTTACATCCCTAGTGGGATGAACGAGAGAGATTACGTAAGTTTCTAAGCTAAATTATAATATTTTTTTCTTGAGTTGGTACTTAATAAATTATTTACCTCACAGGTCCGTGCTTTTGATAGCATTGAGGCTGATATTGATGCGACCGTGCTTGAGATTCAGGATCAGGTGGCGTTAGGGCTCCTCGGCAGGATCAAGAAGACCATAGCACAGGTGTTTCATAAGACTCACGTCGACGAGTTCGCAGGCCGTGAGGACAGGTCTCGATCATTTGGGCAAGCGTACACTCGGCGACGACGGCCACGTGACGATGATGGCGGCACTTCGCATGCTGATGGAGCCGACACTTCGCATGCTGATGGAGCCGGTACTTCACATGATGATGGAGCCGGCACTTCGCAGCCTCATACACAGCCGGATACTCAGATAGTCGAGGCTCATCAGCGTGGGGGGCGGGGAAGAACGAGGGGGAGGAGGAAGAGAGGGAGAGGAAGGAGAGGAGCTATATTGGGTTGTATTTGAACTTATTTTGTTAAAATTTATAAATTGTATGAATTTTCAAATGGCATACTTTTATGGATCAATTATAGCTCGATATGTGATCTTCTTGCGTATTGTTTGATTCGTGCGTGTTTAAATAATATATATATATATTGCAGTAATTATTATCAACAGGTAAATATTTGTATATATGAGGTCGACGTATGCATGCTGTGCATGTTATGGAAGACCTGTAGCTTCACGGGAGTTGAACTCCCGTGAAGTTGCAGTCCCAAATTCCCAGAGATCGACTCTCTGGGAATTTTTGACTGTAACTCCATGGGAGTTGACCTCCCGTGGAGTTTTAAGCAGAAAATAAACTTCACGGGAGTTCAACTCCCGTGAAGTTTAATTTCTCGATAAACTTCACGGGAGTTGAACTCCCGTGATGTTTCGGAAACTTTTTTACAAAATCCGACCTGTTTTCAGCGCTGGGCTGAAAACAGGTCGGTTTTTGTAATTATTTTCAAAAGGGGTCGTTTTTTGCAAATAAAATCCTAAAAGGGGTGGTTTTGAAAATTTGTCGGAAATACCATAGATTTCCTCTATATGGTTGATATGGAGGGGCCTGCGTGCATTTTATAGACTTTTTTTTGGAGGTGATCGGTAAAGATTGAAGGGGCTAGTCACACGAGCTTCCTAGATTTGGGCCCAGCTCATAAATTTCCAAAAAAGAAAAAAGAAAGAAAATAGCTGATGAAACTAGATAACTAGGGTTTTGGCGAAGAGTAAAAAAATTTCTCCCAAAAGCGAAGAGATATTCGGCTTCTCTCACTTTCAATTTTGATCCCAAGGAGCTAAACATGCATCTCACTTTGGAATTTGGGTAAGAAAAATATTCATTCCCTCACAAATTCTACACTAACAAATACAGCAATTTACAATTCTTTATATAATCACAGCGGTGGCCTTGAACTCCTCTGCGATTCCGTCAAAATCCACAACGTTGACATCCCAATCCCCAAATCCCAGCAAGAGAAGAAGGTAATTTCGTTGTTTCAAGTCTCAATCTCAATTTTTTTATATAAAATCTGATCCTTTTGGTTCTCAGTTTACGATGCAAGACCTACTGTCATGGGTCAAGACCAATTTGATCAAGGAGCGTCCCGAGATGTTCATGAAAGGGGACTCAGTGTAGGTTTTCAATTTTTTTTTAGCATTTAGAGATTTACAGTAAGCAACTTCCTCTTTTTTTATTTAACTTTTGTTGGTAATTTAGGAGACCCGGTGTGCTTGTACTGGTGAATGATTGCGATTGGGAACTATACGGGAATCTGGACGCGACGCTAGAAGATAAGGATGTGGTGGTTTTCATTTCTACTTTGCACGGCGGGTAATAATGTCAAAATTCGAGATTGATATATGTAACTAATGCGAATGAAATGCACTTAATGGTTGCTCTTTGAGAGTTTGTGTAATGATTGTGAGAACTTCTTATATTTATATGTATTATTGTACCAACTCTTTGCTTTTTGATGTATTTAATCCAAGAGATACACATCTATCTTCACTTAGTTTTACATTCCCTTTTGTTCTTTATCAAGTTTATATTAGCTTTTGCAGTCTTTGGTAGATTGATTCCCGGGGAAATATTTCTCTAATTGATGGCAATATTTTCTATTCCTCAGTTATTTAATATGAGCTAATTGTCGAATGGTTATACTTGTCTGTAGTAAATTATTATATTGCACCATCTTACATTAGCTTCACTGATATTCAACAAAACATCCACAATAGAACTATCTTGCATGTTGCTTGTATTGTGATTGTTGCTACAACTTTGTATGTGGGTTGTATTCTATTTGCCTGGCCATAAGATGGAAGTGATTCAGATCTTTAATTGATGTCTTAGTTTGGCCATTGAAATTTGGTGAAAAAACTGAGTTGTCATTTGTTCACATTATGATAACGCCATTGTACACGGACGTCATAAAGATGTCAATGTGTCTAAAAATGTACTGGCGTCTGAAATGTAAAGAATGTTCAATGTTTAAAAGATGAAGTCCATGGGAATGATGTTTATATGACTATGTCCTTGCTGTGGGTGCCATATTGTTGAGGATGTTTGTATTGGGTACTGTTCCACTCGTTTTACTTTTACTGTTATTCGAAGTCTACTTGGTCTGTTCTCCTATATATTAACTATTAAGTGCTGGCTTTCATTATGGTGCTACCCTTTGAGTTTTTGCAAATTGGAGTTTTTTTTTTGTGTTGCATGTGCAGTTCTTGAGGGCATGCCATTGGTATCTTCAGTCTTCAATAGTGAGAAGCAAGGGATATTAAGTTAGTGCAATGTTTATCTTTCAAATTTTGGTGATCTGTGTTCCTGTTCTTATTCCTACGGGCATGTCTATATGTTCCAAGTTTCTGCTTTTGCATATTTTAACATTGAGGTTATGATGTGATGTATGGAAGCCATGCATCACTAATTCATGCATCCACAATATGATTCCTACAAATAATGTTTGAAGCCGTATCTCAATTTGGAATGTTCTTTCCTGCAAATTTGTATTTAAGAAATTGCTAGGTGTTTCAACATTTTCTCCACTTTTGTCTTTCTAGTCCTTTCTCTTTTTTGCATAATACTAACTCTATTGGTATTATCACATTAATGTGTGAGGCACCTGATTACTATTCTTGTTCAGATATGTATAGTAAGCACCTGTATGATTGCGCTTTAGTCTCTGCTCTGCGGAAAGCTATGCCATAGTGGTATTGGAGCATAAATTTTCATGCCCTTTGGTTGCTTTCTTGTTCCTAATATCTATGATAACATCAGTTGATTGACAGCTAATCAAGTTGTTAATGCACACGTATTTCCATGTGAATCCTAAACTATCATTTTTGATTAGGTTGGTGGCTACCTTGATTTTGACTTTTGAAGCAGTTGAATTCTGTACATCATCGTCTTCCTTGATAATACTTCTGTGCCAATGCCCTTAAGGTAGTTCCCTGAATTCAATTTATGGCCAGTTTACACTGCAGAGACTCAGATGAAGTAAAGAGCTGCATCTGATGCTGGGCAATGGAAGAAAACTAACTGCAAATTGTACAATTTCCAAGATATGTTTCCTTGGCATGGATTATTTTCAATTTTCAATGAGCTTGGATACCTTGGAGAACTTAAATGGCTTCTCAGAGAATTGTAAATTAGCACACGTGCTTATCTCAATTGCACTTTTTTCAATTTCTTATTAAGTTTCCTCTTCATATTGGAGAGGTTTCTGTGTGGGTGTTTCAGTTGAATCAGATTATGCACATTAATTTTAGTTTTGCTAGCCTACTGTTGTTCTTGCTGTTTCACACTCCTGCTTCATGAAATGGTATCTCCAGCATACCTTTGCTCATAGTATGATGCCTCTACTATCCGTATATCTATCATTTTCTCTTCTTCCTCCATTGACAATTATTTCATCTTGTCTTTTCCAAGACATTGTTCTTCATACTTAACCGAGGCATGTCATGAAGCCACAGGAAACCACTGCTTATATAAATGTTTCTTACATCCACATACTTTGTTAACAGTGATAGCTTACTCTTTTCTGCGACCTATTAAACAGAATTCAGTATGTTCAGTTCTTCCTCTATTATCCATAGATCATCAACTTTAGTAATCCTAGTCCTTACAGATGTTTCCAGTGCCAATATCACAGTGAAATTTGGCAGTTAATGTTTGAACCTTAAAGGGATAGATCTCCATCACAAAATATGTTGAATAAAAACTTGCTATGCCTCTATCAGACATTTAAGCATAAAATAATATACATCATTAAGCACGTTCTCAAGATTAGAAACAGATCATATTTTCATATACGTCACTTAACCATAATTCACAATCATTTACCTGTTCTAAAATTCAATCATTGTTTGGTTAAGCGCAATATATCCACATCTTTCCTTTTCAATAAAATCTGCATCCAGGAACTTGGCAATGAAAGACCAGAGTCTGTAAGTATCCTCAAAATTGTTCAGGAAATTGAGTGTCACATTGACCACAGTAATTCCCAGATCAGTCCTCTCTTCTTCATTTGTAGTTGGTTTATGGAGTCTTTTCCCCCAGATTACACTCTTATCCTCTTCATATCTATCTAAGAAACAGATGTTCCTTAATAAACCACAGCTTATTGAGATATTGCTCCTATCAGCAAGCTTTTGTACGAGTCTTGGTTCGATCTTCTGGCCTTTCCAGTCATACAAATTAATAGCAAGTGCAGGTCCTCTAGTGAATTTTTGCTGTGACCCATATATTCTGACCAGAGGTTCTCCATTTCCTGTAAGAGGGTGCTTCAGCTTCATTAGTGCATTCACCAGCCAGTCTGTGAGGCAACTCACTCTTCTGCTTATTAGGTGAAGACCCACAGAATCTGCATGATCTAAATATCTGCATTCAATCACATCATTGGTTTCTGATTTCTGCGAGCACATTATCCTGGATGATGGTTCTCCAAATGCTTCTTTTTCATCGTTCATCATGTCATATGATTCTATAACTTTATCCTTCAATTTCAAAATTTGAGAACTTTGAGCTGGTCTAGGATAAGAGAATAAGCTTTTGACGTAAGTATTTGAAGGCTGTGTTTCCATGTTTGTAACAAAATTATCAGGTTGCAATGCCAAGGTAGACAACCGTTTTTGAGGGATGATGCTAATTATTCCAATGCTCCTATTTGCTGTCGTCTTCTCCAGAATCGCTCTGCTGGATCTTTTGATTAAGAGTCCTGAAAATCCTGATGGGTCCTCTCCAAAAATCTTAAAGAAAGAGCATACAATGAAGTCTGGTTTGATCAATGAGAGCCCCACTGTGTTCATATCTTTCGGCCCTAGGGAGCATGCATCAAGAACCACATGCCAGCCATTCTTCTGCGCTAGACTCATCCATTGGTAAGCGTACTTAGTCCCCGTCATCTGAGATTGAGGGGAAAACACAAACAGTCCACCTTTCTGGTTTCTCGTGCTCACTATTTGTTTGAGTTTTCCAGAGTGGATCTTCATACTTGGCCAACAAAATTCTGCAGATGCGTCTCTTGCTCCTCTCCTCTTTGCAATCTCCACCATTGTTCTCACTGCCTCGCTCTCATGGTCATAGACAGTAAGGAGTTTCTTGTTGGACTGGAATGGGTAGGATTCTGCCAGTATTCTGAAAGAAGAAGTCTTATTGGCAGTACAAACCATGGTGTATTCTTCATCTGAAAATTTGAGGAAATCCATTACTCTTCTATTGATGGCTGATTCCAGTGTTGTCTCTTGGTTTCTGTACCATAATTGGGACTTCAGTGTCACCGACTTATAGGTGATGTTGAAGAAAGATGATTGTGAATGTGAGAACCGAGCTTTGGAGCTCAACTGTGCTCGGGAGAAGAGACCAAAGCCATTGTAATCGAAGCATACATGCTTGGAGAGGTGGCAGTAGTCATGATCTCTGATGTGGTCAGCTAGCTCCGTGCTGGTGTATTGTGGATTATTTGCAATGAAATCGGAAAAGGCATGGATTAAGTGGGGAAGGGATTTATGGTTGGTTAGGTGAATTTCTGAGAGGAGAGAAGTGGAGTTGACGGTAGCATGCCTTGATTTAGGTACCATAGGCTCAGTCGAAGGAATTGAGGAACAACTGTTGATGCATCCAGCAGAGGCTCCTTGCCAAGCTTTAGACATAATCCACCTTTCTTCTTCTTCCTGTGCTAGAGCAGATCTTCCTTGGTTTCTCTCTTTGTGGCCCAGAAAAGTACTTCTGGATGTAGGAAGAAAGGGCTGGGCGATCAAGTGGGTGGCTACTGTCTCTAAATTGATAAGGCACTGAAATGTTCTTGTGTTCTTGATTGTCGTTCTTTTATGCTTTTATTATTATTTATTACTCACCTTTTCTTTTAATTTTTGGATTGGCTCAAATTGTTAAAGATAGTTTGCATGATGTCCTTTTAATTTCCAATGAAAAATTGGTTGTTAATGCAGGGCAACTACTAGAAAAGGACTGCCTGTCCTTATTACCAATCATTCTGGTTATCTTGATGGAGATGGTAAGTGATCAAGTTGATTAGCTGCATGTGCTTACAACTTTTATAACGTAAACTCACTGTCTCTCATTCCTATGATACTTAACTATTCTTAGTATCATTGTCATTCTTCTTGTTGCTGCCACTTTTACTACTTTAACTGCTATTGTTAGCACTGAGACCATTATTGCTCCACCTCCTGTAAGGGGTTGTTTCGTTGACAGGAAATATAGCTGCAGCAGCAAATGCCGCAGTCAATTTTCTGTTTCAATTGTTTGGTAAGCAATAAGTTAGTAGAGAAAGGTAATTGGATTTACATTTTGGAGAAACTAATTTAGCTGCACTACAAGGCCTTGCATTAACTTAAATAAAATTAAAATTAGCGCCACATCGTCAAGTTAGTTGTATGAATGCAAACAATGTAGAACATCTTGCAATCACAGCTAAATAAACACTTTTTGCAATGGAAATATGCTATGTTTATTTTGGGGTGGGTTTCCTACAAACAACGGATTTGAGGTGGATTTCCTACAAAAAATGTCACAAGCAACATTTGCTACAATTACACAGCTTGCATGTTTATTTTGGTAGTTTTCTGGAGAGGTCCTAGTAATAGAGCTTTCACCTGCGAATGAAAACATACTGGTGGAATTTTCTATGGCTCGTAGTGATTTTGCAAAGCTAAAATCTTCTCTATCAAACTTTTACCACTAACTTTAGTGCATATAAGGTTTTGACTGCAGTTACTCTGAGTCAAGTAAACTACTGCACTTCCGGTAAGATGCTCAAGGGAAACTTCTGCTGTCAATTTGGGCTAAAGATTGGCAGAGTATTTAGGATTCTACAAAATCCAACCATTATGTTGGACACGAGCTGACTGGTAAAGTAAAAGCTGAACCCTAACTTTTGTTTTCATCAGTTCTGTAGAAGGAATAATGGTTAGGAATGATTGTATAAAATAGATTCCAGTGTGGTTTGAAGTGGGTGAGAGGCTATTCAATATTTCGGTTATGACCAATAGACATCAGGATCAACATTAAAGAAGATTGTTTTGTGTATCTTTCATAACCACCAAAGGGAGAAAGGTGGAGGACGGGGTTGTCAATTGATACAAACAGCTCGGAAATTTATTATTCGGGTTGGGTTGTTTCTGCATCACGATTCATTCATCTCTATAATGTCCCTTTTGGACCACTAGCGTGTGTTGTTTATAGATGAAGATCATTGAGTTGATACAGTTCACTAAATCTTTTATCTTCCACATTTCATACTATAGGTGCTTGGTTAGCAATGATAGAAAATATAAAATGCACATGTAAGAATAAACCTTGAGGTCCGATGTCCGAATGACTGACACATAGGTTGGAAGTTAACTGCCTGTTGTATCATTATTCGTTTACTCTGTCGTGCATTGCGTAAGATACTGTCAACTGCGAATGCTAGAGGTTGGATGAGATCAATACCCAGTCCAGTGGAATAAGAGGGGGGGAGGGGAAGGCGGCGTAATCATCCCAGTGATCATGGAACTTCGGGATTCCATGGTTTAAACTTTGTTTAAAATTTCCCCCCTTTTCTTTTAATTTTGGGTGCTGTTAGGCTTGAGGTAAGAAGTCCCAGACCATCATCTTAAACGTAATCATTTACCTACTGATGCGTAAGAGGTGGTTATTTGCAAATGTCATCCAAGTAAACTTACACGTTCAATTTTTTGGGAAAATTGGTATTCAGGACTACCAAACTCTGGACATATATAACTAGTATCCAAAGTAGTGAGAGTCACAGAACTCAACTAGTCCTTTCTGATCTATAATGACAGAATATAAGCATATGGGATCTAGTTCACGGTTAAGCCTTTCTGTTGACATATCTTAGGTACAGTTTTGCCTATGAACTTGTGTTTTTTATCTGAAATGATTATTGGTCGAATGAATACAGTAACAGTATCTATAACTGTTTGTAGGAAATTTTGTAACAAGAAGAAATAGTAAAAGAATTGTATTTGATTTATTCTCTCTAACTGCTTAGAAAAAGAATGATTACAACTCTCTCAACTCTCGATTACAATTTGAATTCCGGGGTACAAAAGAGAAGAAAATAAATTTGATTTTCTCCTTTGTTTAAAACTGGGTTCTTCACGGTGGCGATGATATGCCTCCCTCGAATGCTCGCGTCGAGATTGCTTCTCATTGACAATCCGACGTCTTGTTTCACTGGAACGTGATCTCCTCCTCACGATTTGACGTTGTGGAGAACTTGCGTGGCAAGTTTTAGAACTCTGAATGAGTTTGTTTGATCTTAACCGTAATTGGTTAGACAATCCAAGGATCTCTTCTTTGCTGTTAAAGAGAAAGACCCGAAAATGCTAGCCCCAGGATCCAAAAGCCAGCCCTGAACTAAGATGATTTCTTAGTTATTTATAGGGGATTAAGGTGTGTAACCACCTCCTTAATTCGCTCCTCAGTGGGGCTAAGGGATGTAACCCGCCCCTTAAATCACTCCTGAGTGGAGTTGTGATCCCCTCAGATCGTGGGAAACGGTTTTGAAACCGTTCAGCTCATGTTTGAACGAGTCAAACGCAAAATCCGCGTTCTGGCATGAATTCTGCATTTAAACGCAGCGTCTGGAAGCTCGGACGCAGCGTCTGGTTGGAAGCTGCGTTTGGCAGTTTGGAAGCTGCGTTTGACCGCTTAAAGGCTGCGTTGGGCAGCGGTATAGAGCTGCGTTGGGCGGCGGTTGGAGCTGCGTTCGGCAGCGGCTATGAGCTGCGTTGGGCAGCGATTGTGAGCTGCGTTGGGCAGCGATGGAGCTGCGTTGGGCAGCGATGAAGAGCTGCGTTTGAGCAGCGATGAAGAGCTGCGTTGGGCAGCGGTTGGACAGCGATGGAGCTGCGTTAAGGCTGCGTTGGGCAGCGATGGGAGATGCGTTGAACTGCGTTCGTGGCTATGAACGCGGTGCGTCTTGATGCTGGTGTGCGGGGAGGACTTCCACAGCTTGATTTGAAGAGACCGTCGATTTGTAGTCTCTTTTTGTCGAAGCGTTGCAAAGATCATTATTTTGTAATCTTTGCTTTAACTCTTTGATATGTGAGAGTCGTCAGATTGTAACTCCCGATGTTGATTGTGAAGGCTGTTGATTAGAGCTTTCATCAGTTGTCGTGAAGGTCGTCAGATTGTAATCTTCAGCGATCTACGTGAAAGTCTTCAAATTGTAGCCTTCTGAAAGTCGTCAGATTGTAACTTCCATCATCGGTGTTTGATGGGGATCAGCTATCTATTGTGATTTTTAGACAGCCTACAATAACATTTTCATTTTATATTTTCTTCCCCTTTCATGTGTTCTTGGCCTTTGGCTCTTCATACAATCTAAGGATTAACAAGGGAAGGAAAACATGTAGCAAGAACTTGTTGAATTATTATGGATAAATCACACAAAACCCCCAAAATTTGGGACCTTTCTTGCTAAACCTTTTTTCCATTC
>BQKN01052463.1:0-13923 GCA_022839385.1 Asparagus kiusianus | reverse complement strand
TCAACCATAGATTTAGCGAAGATAAATCTCAACCGTCGAATTTTTTTAACCCCCCCCCCCAAAAAAAAGCCAAAACCCCTCAGGCCCTCACCCAGCCGCCCCCAAACCAAATCGCACAGATCTCTCCTTCTTCTTTCTCTTCGAAGCGGCGGCAGCAGAAGCATGCTCCGACGATCCCGGAGCCGGCGCAGATCTCTCCTTCTTCTTCTTTCTCTTCGAAGCGGCGGCAGTAGAAGCGAGCTCCGACGATCTCGGAGTCGGCGCAGATCTATCCTTCCTCTTCTTTCTCTTCGAAGCGGCGGCAGCAGAAGCACGCTCCGACGATCCCGGAGCCTGCGCAAAGATCTCCTTCTTCTTCTTTCTCTTCGAAGCGGCGGAAGCAGAAGCGCGCTCTGACGATTCATACACCGACGCAGAGATCGACTCCGCGATTCAAGCGAAGCACCTCACTGGCTCCCCGTGCTCTGCTTCCTCACTCGTCTCTGTTCAGCTGGTGAGGTGAGAATTTTTTGCTAAATATGTTTGAATTTCTCTATAATTTTTCTAAATATGTTTGAAGCACCTCCCTGGCCCCCCATGCTCTTTTTTTGGGTGTTTCTAGGGTTTATCTGTAATGTTTCTAATGAATCAGAATTTGTTCCCGTGAGACTGAAATTTGTTGATTTTGGTTGATAACATGTGATAAAAATGGGTAAAATTACTGGGTGAAATCAGTTTTCTGTTATAGCAATTTAACTAATATAGTTATAGCAATTTAACTAATATAGTTATAGGCTGTGAAAAAGATGATTTAGAGACTGTTGATACATGAATATAGTTATAGCAATTCCATTCCTCTTCTATCGATTGGATTGTATTTGGGCTTGCAATCAGTTTTCTGTTACTGGGTGAAATCAGTTTTCTGCTATAGCACTTCAACTAATATAGTTATAGCAATTTAACGAACAGTTGATACTTTGTGAAATCAGTTTTCTGTTTTGTGAACTTTGTAATTGATGTTTTATTCTTGTTCCATTGTAGGCAATGGACTCTTTTATGTCACAAAGTGGTACTGTGGGCTATTCAAGCTCAACACCATCAGTTCCATCCAGTGCAAATGCAGAGACCACTGCCGGTTTACATGCTGCACCTCTGCCACCAATTGCACCATCAGTTCCATCCACTGAAGGGACTCATGAAGGCAGCCAGTCTCGGAAGAGAAAAGAGCCCTCAAACAAAAGCAAGATGTGGCAGTACTTTACCAGGTGCAAACTTCCTGATGGTCAAATTGATCCTAAACATTGCACCTGCAACTATTGTCACGAAAGAGTGTTGTGCCTCACAGAAAAGAATGGGACTAGCTCCATGCTGTATCATAGCAAGAGATGTGAGAAGCACCCCTGTTATCAAAAAGCAAAGGAAAGTGATCCCACTCAGACGAGGCTGAGTCGAGATAATGTGAGTGGAGGCACTGGATACCGGAGGTGGAACAAGAAAAGGTGTGATGATAAGTGTATTGAGATGATCATCAAGGATGAGCTTCCATTTCGGTTTGTGGAGAGGGAGGGATTCAGGGCTTTATGCAATGAGTTGGAACCACAATGGACAGTCCTGGATAGGAAGCAAGTTGCTAAGGGCGTGCTAGAAAAGTTCAACTTGGAGAAGTCTATGTTGTTGAGTCAGCTTAAGAGGAGTGACACAAGAGTCTTTATCACCACCGACACTTGGACATCGATTCAAAATATTAATTACATGGTGGTGACTGCGCACTTTTTGGACCACGATTGGGTGCTACACTTTTGATATTGAGGTTGATCAGTACTTAACGGATAGGCATATCAGCCTTACGTGCAAGACTTTTGATATTGGCAAGTGGTGGAAGGGAGCAGAAACAACTTATCCGATTTTATCCAAGCTAGCAAAAGACATACCTGCTGTTCCATGCTCCACTGTGGCTTCGGAGAATGCTTTTAGCTTAGGGTCAAGAGTTGTAGATCCTTTCAGAGCTTCTTTGACACTAAAGACAGTTAAGGCCCTTGTTTGCACTTCTAATTGGTTAAGATGTGCACCTGCAAATTTCGACCTCTACGAGCCTCCAACAGAAGATGATCTGATAATTTACCACGAACTGGAGGAGCTTGAGAGAGGTACCTGCAAATTATTATTGTTATTATTGCTTTAGTTGAACCTGTTATTGGATTTAATTATGTATTTATGTTATTGTTGTAGAGAATGCTTTTACACAAAACTTGGAGGCAGGAAGGGGCGGCCCAAGTAGTAATAGCTCTGTTCAAACAACTGCTTAGGCATCAAGCGTTGGGGGTTTATGGCCTAGCACCATCACCGCCTACAACATGTCAACCTGTCCCGCTTTTAGACCCTATCATTTCTTTTTTTCAATTGTTTTATGAATTTGTTAGTACTTTGGTAGTTTGGACTTTGGCATGTTCAATTTATGACTTCGTATTCAGTAATTTGGTTGAATTTGTATAAGACTTTGGAGTTTGGATTTGTGTTGTTATTTGTTATTAGTTTTGGAGTTTGGATTTGTGTTGTTATTTGTTATTAGTTTGGACTTTGGCCCTTGTTTGCACTTCTAATTAGAATTAGTATTAAATATGGCGTCACCTATCTTTTTGGACCATATATAAGTTCTTTCCTCTGTTATGCAAATAAAGTAACATCCTTGTCCAATTTGTTCTGTGGCTTTGATGCTATAACATATCTGATGTCAGTGTATGAAGATTTCTTGTGTAATGTATACTAGCTCGATCCATGCTTGTGCAAAGAAATTTTATTGTTGCACTACTATCATCAGGATTTTGATGGTGTACTCATCAAATAATTGTCTAGAGATTATATTGGGTAATACTAGTTGCAGGTTATTCTCATTTTACCTCATGCACTCTTGACCTGAGAGCTCAGGTGAATGGTTTTTTTCAATTGTTTTATGAATTTGTTAGTACTTTGGAAAGTTTGGACTTTGGCATGTTCAATTTATGACTTCATATTCGGTAATTTGGTCTTTGGCAGCAGGAGAATTATGCTCTTTTTAATTTTCTGCAATGGTGTTGTTGAGCTGGGCCTTTAAATTTTTGGGCCATAAATATCTTGGTAGAAACCCAATACCAACCGTACCAACCGAGTACCAACCGTACCAAGTAGTTGGTATACCAACGTTATTGGTTGGTAGAAATGGTGAATTTTTCCTACCAATTATATATTGGTTGGTACTTGGTACTAGGAAAATGTAATTGGTATACCTACCAATCCAGCCCTAATCATGATTAGCTTGCATTGCAAAACTAGAATAACAAATATTTGCCAAATATTAGCCGAATTGAACTAAATAATTCATAAAATATCAACCAAATACTAGTAAGAAATATTTACAAATAGGTTTCGAATATTGAAGTACTATTTGGATCGAATTTGAATTTTGGTTTCCTATTTATTTCGAATTAGGATACAAATTTGAATAGTCAAGTATGAATTAAATATGAATTCGAATATTGTGGTATTATATTCGAATATTGTGGTATTATACTCAAGTATTATACTCAAGTATGATGATTTTATATTTGCAAATAATATAGTTTTGAAAATTTTATTGTTTGATTGATTGCGGGCTGTACGGTACTTGAAATTAATTCCTATACGTGTGACATGAGAAATAGAGGGTTTTGCTTACTTACAACTTGTAATGATGGTTAGCAGTTTTACAGTCAATTCGACTAAAGAACCAAGATACAATTTTTAGCTATAAAATATAGCCCACTTGGACATTGTGGACTGAGTTAAACTAGCTAGTCTGTAAACAATCGTACATTAAGAGGCTGTTTGGTTTGTTAAAAAATTAAATTTCAGCAGATATTGCATGCAATATTTATTGTAAGAAATTAACTTTAAATTTGTTGTTTGGATATCTGCAATTATATTCTAGGAAATGTATTTTCAATGTAAATTTAGTGTTTGTTTAAAAACTAATCAGTGCAAAAAGCACATAATTTTGCCAAATAAGAAAGCTTAGGGGTAAATGATTATCTGTTTTACTATAAAAAGATTTATTTTGATGAGATGAAGTATTTTTATTTTTATTTTTTGACCCTTGTAGCTTTTGCTCCCACCTTGACCGTAGCATTTTGTTGCAAGTTTTTTCTATAAAATACGAGTC
This sequence comes from Asparagus kiusianus, assembly GCA_022839385.1. Lineage (NCBI taxonomy): Eukaryota > Viridiplantae > Streptophyta > Magnoliopsida > Asparagales > Asparagaceae > Asparagus > Asparagus kiusianus. Next base: position 9,770 of record BQKN01052463.1, on the reverse strand, counting down.
CCTTAACCTTTCCTAATTACAAAGTTGCAAACCAAACAATATTTTTACAAATATGATTACTCTATTTATTTACTTTTGTAATTCTATTTCCATTCAATCAAACAGCAATACTTATCAAAAGCCCAAACATGCCCTTAATGCACGATGCAAATCAAATTGAAAGCCACTTAAGAAAGACAATCTCCAGATCTCCACGTGTGTACGTATTGAATACCAATGATTCAGATTCACTTAAATGTTTCTTTTAGCTGAGGATATTAAGGAGAAAAAAATTATCATAAACCAATATCTGCAGGCTGACTGTAGAAAACTACATGCTGATATATAGCTTGGGAAGCATTTTCTGTGGTTTGCTTGTAAATTTATGGACACCTATATCATGAATTTGGGTATATGAACATACGATTTTATACACAAAAATAAGCAGAATAAAAGTTGTTGAGATCTGGCTCAGTGATAAAGAGATAAACTAATAGAAAGTTTTAAAAAAATACTAACCTATTGAATCAAAGAATAGAGAGAAGAAGTACACCAATTCTCCACAAGTCTCACAATGTAAAAAGATCACGCAAGACAAATTATTACAATGAGAGTCATATCCACACTACAAACTGACTGTACCATCTAAAAAGAGAACTAAAGATAGGAGAAGCTAGCAACTGCAACCGTGACACAAAGAGCCAGCAGTGAAGATGTGAGCCTCAGAGAGCCGGACGTAGACGGCGAAGGCGAAGTAGGCTGATCAGGGAGGACCTGAACAGGCGGCAAAACGGGGGGAGCGGTCGTCGGAGGAGTTGGTGGCTTTGATGGAGCCGGAGATGGCGTGGACGGCGACGGTGGTGATACTGGTGGTGCAGGGGCAGGTGCTGGAACTGGTGATGTTACCGGTGGAGAACCGGGCGGCCCCCCCCCCCCCCCCCCCCCCCCCCCCCCCCCGTTGAGTTTAAAAGAACTACTAGTGTGTGATAAATAAATTAATAATCAAAGGAAACTGGTGCCTTCTATAATAATCAAATTAGAGAAGACTAAATGTAGTAAAGGTAACATCTGATTAAGCTACAGATTGGCATGACATAGAAATAGCGGAACACTCACCACCGGGAACCGGAGCAGGGGCTGGGGCAGGAGTAACTGCACGCAAAACACAAGAATGAGGAAATTTCATAAAATTAAAATTAAAACTTTCACGTGCAATACTTTATGAGTTACTAATATAATAATATAATTTTTGTTTTGTTAATTCTTCGAAGATATGACCCTATTATATATACGTTAGGAATTGTTGGCAATGTGAGAGTACTGACACGCATATGAACTCATAAGAGTCTGTTTGAAATCTTCTAGTATGCTATTACTTATTTATTTTCCGAATTATGTTTCATGGTTTTAGGATAAATTACTTAGAATCTCTATAGTTTGTAGAATGACAGATAACTCCTTTAAGATTTCATATAAAACTGAAACTGTATCCCCATAATCGTCAATACATCTCATCAGAACACTATGCATGCGAGCATGACATTTGAGCTGCACATGGCGGCTGCATGAGATACAATAAAATGCCCCCTATCAATCCCAGTTGCAACGCGGCTCATATGCCCCACACGCATGCAAAGCATTATGAGGGGATACATACTCTCAAATAATCATCCATTACTTGTGTAATCATTAATTTTCTTATACATGTTTTCTAATATAATATACGTAGATCTTTTAATATAACCTTCACTTCAGTTAGTGGAAGTACCAATTCTTTAATCTTAATCATGTAAGATCTAACTAAGTATCTATATAGTTATGTTTGATCTTGTACAAAAAACAAAGAGAGTACGCTTCAAGCGAGATATTACATTGATTAGATATGAAATGAATCATAATTAATCGAAGATTTCGAGATGGCAGTAGAGAGAAGATTGTATCTTTCCCCCCCCCCCCTGCTGATGATTTTGAACCGCAATTAAAAAAGACCCCCTCACTCTAAACGAAGTTTTAGAATGAAATTATGCACCGAATTAAAATTCAACTAGTAAAAACCAACATACCAGTGCAGTTACCAACACCAGGAGGGAGAGGCACGGAGCAAGCCTGAGGCATCTTCAGCGCACGGGCCATATCAATCTTGATCCCTAAATCCGACGCCATCCTAAACCCTTCACACAAACAACCCGGGCTCGTGCTCACGACCGATTTGAGCTCGTCACAGCACTTGGCCGCGGGCGAGCTCGCATTGCTCCCTTCTTGTATGTAATCCAAGCAATCCATCATGCTCATTATCTTGTCAGAGCAACTCGGAGAAGGCGGCGACGACGACGGAGGGGGAGAAGCGACGGCGATGGCCGTGATGGTGAAGCATGTTGACAAGAGAAAGAGGAAGCATGAGACGTCCTTAGTAGCCATTTTCAGTGGATGGAGATGAGTATTGTCAAGAGGTCATGGCTTGGTAAGTGAGGGGTGAGGATATAAATAGATAGAGACGGATGAGCGGAGAATTTGGAAGAGATTTGGAGGTTGGTTTTCATTTCTCCGGAGATATCTGAGGGATTAGAGTGATTTTGGGTGGTTTGTTTAGATTTGTTGAAGAGTATTTGATTACGGGTAATTAAGAAGCAAATCAATATATGGCTGAGTTTTTGAAAGTTCAAATTATTGAGCTAGGGTGAAATATGCTTGAAAACTAGCAATCGGCTTCGATATTTAAAATCTTCTGTTAATATTTAGGCTGTTGTTGCTGTTGGACAATCTGTATATGTCTAGTACATCTATTATGTTGTTCTTTCTTTTCCTCCATAAATCAGTAACTGTAAACAAACAAGAGATACGATATGACGATTCACCAAATTTGTCTTGTTAGGGCCCGTTTGGATAATGGAAGTATTTGAAGTAAGAAGTATGTTATAGAAGTAACTTCCAAAACTATGAAGTAGGAAGTAGCGGAAATAGCACTTTTTATGTTTGTTTCATATATTTTCAGAAGTAACGGAAGTAAAACATCTTCCTCTTCATTTACTTTTTTTGTTTGGATAACATTTGGAAATATTACTAGGAAGTAATTAATTCATTTTGCTTTCATTTTATTCTTGTTTGGATTGTTTTTGAAATAGAATAGAAATGGAAGTATTACACACCACATGCCTCGAGGGTTGCTGTGCTTAAAAGTTAAAAAGCTTACATCACAAGTAAAACAACATCAATAATTCAAAAGCATGACAGTTTAGTATTTGGATGTGTGTGAAGATTGCCAGACATGAACAAGTTGATCATTGCCTCCGCTAGCCAACTGGTTCCCGTTATCTGACCATTTTAGACCGCAAACCTCGCTTTTGTGGCCAATGTAGTAGGATGCTGGTCTATTTGCTATGCTCACTGCATTCAAAATTCTAATTAACAAAACAATTTCTTGTTTTATTATTAAGGGTTACTGCAGATAGACCCCCATGCACTGTGGTCAGCTTGAACGAACCACCTGTAGTTTTGTGAAATTTACCCAAAAATAACATCTCTTAAAGTATCTGATTATGCACATACTGTTAATGTTTCATTCAGGATATCATCTCCATTCTGATTCAGTCCTGTTACCCCCATATGCACACTTTTCTATATTCTCCATCGTCCTGTGATATTGTAAATATTCATAGAGACAACAAGAATAAAGTTTATATTATGACTATTAAAAAGCAAAACATATAAATTAGACATACATATATTGAAGCTCATCATAAACAAGAATATGTCATTAAAGAAATGTCAAAGATACACAAATTTGGTTTCCAGTAAGCTTGAACAAATAATATTAATGGCATGTTGATACTCTATCATCCAATGACCATGCAATTCTCTCTACCGCCAGCAATTAATTAGGGCCAAACTACAAATTTAGAGGCAGATGTCTATATAGAAACCAGCAAGTTTACAATGTTTTCAAACTTTTTTGCGGTGCCATTTAATTTTCTACGGCTCCTGAAAATTTTGGAACCTGTTGAGCAAATGACAATAATATTAATGGTATGTTGGGTCTCTAAACTTGTAGGATCATGCACATTCAGGAATTAGATGTCCTTACAAAAGTCAGAAATTTATAATATTCTCAGAATTCAGAATATTCTCAGAATCATAGTCTTATTGTAAGCTCAATTCATATCAAAGTCCAACACGCATAATTGACAATAAACTAGTATCATTAAGTTTAAAATAAAATAACAAAGTGCAATCTCAAAGAAGACTATCCATACTAGAAAAATAGATTAAATCGAGAACCATTTATTAAGGGGTGCTATCCATGTTTCTGAAACTAGTAGTTCCTCTCTGATCGTTGTCCAAAGTTGATCGCCTACCTATCCTCTCCAACACGTTAAGAATCCTCTTTCTCTGTATTGGTTCGGGCAATACCATAAAAGCCTTCGCTTCAACTTCATTCTTGTAGTATTCATCGAAAACCAGTTCAAGATCATCTATGGAAATATCTTGAAAACCAAAAACCTTATCAGCAAGAACCTCAACCCAAGTTCGCTCCTTCAAACCAACAATGGCAGTGGCTACCTTTCCCATTTCCTCCACAAGTTTCTCACCAATAATTATTTGGGAGTCCTCCCTTTTCTTCTTCTTTACTGGACGAGACGATTTACCGCTTACAGTTCCTGGCTTGATAAAAACGCTCGAAGGCTCCACTCCATTTAATTGTGATACACGAACTCCATCCATACCAAGATTATCTACAAGATCATCTTCGTCGATATTGATAGTTGGAATCTCTTTATCAATGTCAGGGTCATAACTTGTCTCTCTGAATTCTCCAGTAGCATGATCCTCCCCACAAATAATGCGAAGTTCTTCATATCTTGGAATTGGACAATTCAAATAAGGCTTGTATTTTGGATGTCTCTGTTTGTAAGAAAAATAGAGATTGTTAATGTGATATATCAAAAAGAAAATTTTAAATTAACTTGGTGGACAAAATTAAAATATTAAAATACCTCGATAAGCTCAGCATATGTCGTAGTGTCAAGTGTAATCATCTTACTCTCTTCATCCCATCCGGCTCCACTAAGCTTTTTTGCTTCACAAATAAGTTTCCACTTGTCTTTGAGGGTTCGTAAGTGGTTCTCGACATTGTATGTAGTATAATTTTCTCCAAATATAGAATTCACATGCTCAGCAGCCTTTTTGAAAGCAGGGGCTTTAAATGTCTTATACACTTTATAACCATTATTTGCAAGTTCTACCAAGCAAGAAATTAATGCCTCAATATGTGGAGGTTTCCATTTTTTGTTACTAGTTCCCTTTTTCCCTCCTGTCAGACTTTCTTTGTTCCCGGATGACTTTCGTTTCTTCCCTTCATTCGTATGTTTTCCATCTTTTGAAGGAGAATTAACCTCAATACTTGAAATTGAATTTTGTGTAGCATTATTCTGGGAGCTTTGTGATCGTGTGATTTGTTGGCTCAAATTTATGGGTGGGAACCCAATGGGAGTTCCACCAACATTAGCATTCATGAATTGTTGATTAGTCGAATCTCCAAGACAACCAAAAACATAAGCGTTTCCAAGAGCGTGTACTCCTTGAGAACGAGAGAAGTGTGGAGATTGTTGATCTAGTGTTGAAGTGACTTGAAAGTATCCAGTCCTGTTACCCCCGTATGCACACTTTTCTATATTCTCCATCGTCCTGTAATATTGTAAATATTCATATAGACAACAAGAATAAACTTTACATTATGACAATTAGAAAGCAAAACTATAAAATTAGACATACATATATTGAAGCTCATCATAAAAAAGAATATATAAATAAAGAAATGTCAAAGATACAAATAATTTGGTTTCTAGTAAGCTTGATAATAGGAAAAACAAAAAACAAACTTGTTTTCTTAATGATATAGCATATATTGGTGGTATCAATTGAAACAATACAAAACACAAATACTAATCACCTAATCCAATTTCCACCTCATTCCCTTCCTTATATCGAGCGCAATATTCTGTCCACATAGACTTTGCTATTTCATCTCTTTTCTTTAACCAAATAGCTTGTGCTTCTTTCTGTTCCCTTTTGCTTAAATTTAGCATGCTAACGTCAGATTCTTCATTAGCAAATTCACACTCTCTTTCATCAAAAACTACATCTTCTGTAATGTAACGATCATCTGGATCAACTATCATTATATAATTATGTAGAATGCAACAAGCAATAACAATCTTGACCTGTGTTTGAAATGGAAAATCAGGCCTACATGTTAGAATTTTAAAACGGTTTTTTAAAATTCCAAATGCACTCTCTATCTTTGATCGAAGTGATGAGTGACGAAGATTAAAAAGCTCTCGATGGTTCAATGGTTCTCTACCGTCTTGCTCTTTAAGATGGTAGCGCACGCCACGATAAGGTGCAATAAAACCGGGCATTGTCGTGTATCCAGCATCGCAGAGATAATATTTATCTACAATATTAACATGAAACTAAATTATTAAATACTTCTTTTTAAACTAATTAAATTAATTTTGAACTTAGTTTATATTTTAGTACCTTTTATCAAACGCAATCCCTTTGGAGGAGGCATAGACAGTGCATCCCTCAAAACTGTAAAGTCATTAGCGGAGCCTTCCCATCCAGCCATGACATAACAAAATAGCTTATTAGGTGTAACAACTCCAAGCACATTTTGTGTGGGACCATCTTTACGACCATGAAATCGAGCAACTATATTATCAGGGACAGACGCAGCAATGTGTGTTCCATCAATCATACCAATACAGTTCTGATCATTTAAACATAAATAACATATAAATTCGTCATTTTATATTACATATTACCTTAAGAAGTATAGATATAAATGAATGAAAAATAATCCACTTTACCTCAAACCAAGGGTACCAAGTTGATCTACAACGAATCTCATCGGATAACTCACCACTTGCTTGCTTCATTAGTAATGGTCTCAGTTTTAATATTGCCACGAGGACTAAATTGAAGTACCTACTAATAGTTTCGCCTGAACGTATGAAGTTTATACCAACAACCCTATTTTTTGCATTATGCCCTACTATGTGTAAAAACATAGCAACTTGCTCCTCGATGGAAACATATATGGTATCTTTAAGAAGTCTAGACTTTCGTAACATGCGAACAAGGTTAAAAAATGGACCTCTATCCATTCTTAAGTAGTCATATGTAAATGTTCTGCCGCCATAGAACAACCGGTAGATATAAGCATTTCTCAATGAATCTCTCAACTCGGTTGGTTCCCTAGGAGTTACTTCTCTTTTATTCTCAAACAACATAAAGTAAGCACACACTATACACGCCACATATGCAGCAAAGCAACTTAGTGTAGCATCTCTAGCTTTTGAAGGTTCCATATTCTACATAAAACAAATAAAACAATGTTATAAATAGTAAAAAAATTGTAATGCCTACTAATTAGAAATTAGAGATGAACATGTCATAAACACGATGAACGCTTGCGACCCTTGTCCTTTTGAATAAGAATGTCATTTTGGGCAATCACATAAAGTTGGATGCAACTATGTCATGTTTCATTAACTTACTGGCAACTGGGTTGATGAATTTGACTTGAAGATGAAGACTGTTTATGTCATGTTTCTATAACATACTTCTGTTACTTCCGATTTAAGAAAATTAAGAAGAATGATACAAAACTATTGCGAAACGGGATGCCATTGTGATTATATCTTGGTTAACTCTCAAATCCTAAAATTTGATCAGAGACCCAGAACAGAATGCAAAACATTGGTTACCTCTCAAATCCTAAAATTTGATTAAATTTTCCATTAAAAAAATCGGTAAAACTAAATTAATTGTCTTTGGACTTGGTACATTCATCCTCCTCTCTTCTTCATATACCAAAGATATTGATTTCAGGTAAGTTCTATTTCAGGTAAGTTCTATTTTTCTCAAATATTGTTTGTTAATATTTAATTAAAATTGTCTCATAATTCCAATTATGCAGCCTTTTGTCAGCAATTTCCTACCTGGGTCTTGTTTATCTAGCCATAGTTTTCCTCTACAGGTCACTATCCTTAGAAGGTGATTATATTTTACAATCCGGCCAAATAAATTACAGAAAAGGATAAAAACCATAATTCCTCTATTTTTCTCTTTTAAAAAACATATCACTTTTAAAAACAGGGGAGACATAGAATTTGAGGAGAGAGACGCATAATTGGAGAAGAGGAAGCCACTTGGGTCCTGATATTTCTTCTCCCTCCCTTGCATAAATTAGGTGCTTATGAAGATCAAAGTCCTCTTTTATCTACAGATCCTTCTACAACAACAACGAAGATGACAGAATTCTTGATTTTCTTAAGAGCAATAATAGTTCACGAGTTAGTTGATTACACCAAGCTAGTATATATCTTAACATAAATTCGTGAGAACAAATACAAAAAAAAACCCTAAAAATTCCATAATCCAACAATTCTCTAATCTACACAACCCAGCAACACATCCAATGATCTCCCCCAACATCAAATTAGCCACGTCTAGAAGAAAACCAAGATGACAAGGAGGACAACATCCTAGATCTGACACCAAACCCAGTAAAGTTCTGATTTATTTCTACATGAACCAAAAAACCCCTAATTTTCTGGACTATTATGTCTCAAAGGAACCAAAACTAAAAGATCAAGCTTTATGGAAGATTTCTACAAGTAAAATAGAAATATTGCATTGATTTAATTACAATAAACTCTCAAAATTTTAACCTTTACATACCTTTTTGGTGAAGCCAAAGGAAGAACGATGAAGCGACAGAAGGAAGAACCCTTTTATGCCGCGAAGATGGCGTGGACTAGAACCGCGAGTTTGAGGGAACCGCGAAGATGGCGAAGTCGGTTTTGAGGGGAAGAGACGGCTGGTTGTGAGGATACAGATAAGAAGGAAATCTCATCACTTCCTAATTATAGTTTTGAGAATCGATTTTTTCTTGTGGACCCCATCATATATCAACTTCCATTGTATTTCAGTACATTTGAAGATGGAAAAAAATTAAGGAAATGGAGATGCCACGTAGACGCCACATCATCATTTTAGGAAGTAACGGAAGTAGATTTTCAAGAGAAACAAACATATATTTTTGCCTAGAAGTAGCAGAAGTAGCTTCTACTTCCTCTACTTCTGCTATTTCACTGGTACTTCGGTGCAAACAAACAGGCCCTTAGCTAGAAGTAAGAAGTAGCATACCTGCCACTAACTCATTCTTGAAATAAACGGGATTCAAATTTGAAATTTGAATGCTGGTTCAAGGGTAACGATTTTTTTGTTTTTTGTTTTTGTTTTTGTTTTTGTTTTGTTTTTTTTTTGTGGGGGGGGGGGGGGGGGGGGTTCAAAATTAGTTCAGGAATATAAATGGGAAGTTTATTGACTAGGATATTGGTTGGCTGTCTAGTATCTGAATTGTTGGTAATTAGGTCACTACTACTACTATGACCCGATGCAAAGTATCTCTAATGTTGATTGTCAACTTGCTCGAATTTTTCTAATATGTTGCTAGAACTCTATTTCCTAACTAGGTTTGTTGTCCCAATTTTATTTTATTTTATTTTTTGCCACTAGATTAAGAGTTTAAGCTCTCCCACCACAGGGAAGCACACCATACTACCGGGTGCCCACCAGCAGATAGTTGTGGTCACCTACGGATGCTCTAAACCCTACCCAATAATCATACTCCCTTTAAAAGCACGAGTTCGGAAAATCTTTTTTAGACAAATATATCCTTTATAGTTTGAACTATATTATCTATAATCAAATTCTAATTTTCA